>CAUYRH010064985.1:0-110000 GCA_963574655.1 Perodicticus potto | reverse complement strand
CCTGATTGCTGTAGTCATTATTAAACAGTTCTTAAAGAAGTAAATAACTTTTCTCCCTAACTGCCAGTATTTGTGCTTGAAGAGAGGTTGAGAAGTACATACAGATTTTTGTAGCCATTCTAAAAGAAGTTCCCATGCACTTTTGAAGACTTGGCAAAAGGAACACAAACTCACGTACTCATAGGCACCTGGCAGGGAAGTAGGTGATGGAGGTGGTGGGGCCCGCAGAGCAACGCAAGCCCCACCCCTTCTAATGTGGGCAATGGCTGCTCCCCTCCAGCCTGGGCCCACCCTTCAGGAACACAGGATCTAGTCTCTAAAAGGATTCACCAATCCTAAATTTCCATGCAAAAGTTTTCTCAGCAAGATAAGTTAATGAAACACATACAGTACCTGAATTCTATGGTACTGACACCTTATGCCCTCAAATGAGAGAGAGGAAAGATAAAGTCCCTTATTCTTTATTCTCTTTTTATCAGGGAGTATAGATCTATAATTAGAATTATTCTAATACTAAGCACTCATAGCAGATGGCGGGGTAGGGTGTTATGTTTGATTTTCTTTGGCTATAGCATGAATCAAAGAGAAACAATTTTTTTTGAGTGATTTAGAGTTGGGAGAGCAGGAAGAGAACGAAAAAGAGTGAGCACCTATGTAAAGTCTTGTATTCATTCATTCACTCATTTGATAAAAAATTAAGCATCTACTATGTGCAGGTGCTGGAAGTGCATTAATGAACAAAGCTGATGGTTAGCACCCTCATGGAATCTGTGAACATGTAACTGGAGATCACTCCCTAACAGGCATTGTGAGGGGGAGAGGAAGAGGACGTGGCTACCAAGAGGGTGTCTGACATCCTGGTCTGGGCCTTGTGAAAGGCTTCCCTGGGGGGTGGCATTAACCTGACACTGGAAGGCTGAGCAGGTGTTGACCAGGCTGAAGCGGCCTGGTGGTAGCAAGGAATTCCTGGCCAAGAAGGGCTCAGGTGCACAAGTCCTGGGGTGGGAGAGAGCAGGGTGCATGGACGTACTGGAGGTAGGTTAGCATGTCTGGATGGCAGAAGAAAGGGAAAGGTGCACTCTGGGAGGCCAAGGCAGGTGGGTTGCCTGAGCTCATGGGTTCAAAACCAGCCTGAGCAAGATTGAGACCCTGTTTAAAAATAGCCAGGCATTGGGGGTGGGGGACGCCTGTAGTCCCAGCTACTTGGGAGGCTGAGGCAAGAGAATTGCTTGAGCCCAAGAGGTTGAGGTTGCTGTGAGCTGTGACGCCACAGCTCTCCACTGAGGGTGACAAAGTGAGAGTCTGTTTGGCGGGTAAAAAAAAAAGAAAGGAAGGAAGGGAGAGAGGGAGGGAGGGAGGAAGGGAGGAAAGAAAGGAAAGAAAGAAGGAAAGAAGGGGGGAAGGAAGAAAGGAAAGAGAAAAATGGTAAGAGAAGTGTTTGGGAAATCAGTTTGGGCTTCAAAGGCACGTGAAAGTGTCTGGTCTTTTTTTTTTTTTTTTTTTTAAATACTTGCAATATAGTAACTGAACTATAAAGAGTTAAAAAAAAATAGGAGCATAGCATGGATATAGGCATTCCGAAGGGAAAGGGACAGAAAATTGATGTTGGATACAATGATTTCTTGGTGGCAGCACTGACATAGACTAGTCACCACCCTCCTGTGGAAGGTGCTGGAAGACAGAATTGATAGAATCATCCAGGAAAATGAATATATGTGCGTGTGTGAGTGAGTGTGTATGTTTGACATAGAAATTGCATATCACGATAGGTGGTTGAGTATTTGCAGAGTGATGTAAGCATGACATGGTTAAAGATTAAAATCCAAATTAGGTTTGGAGAGGGACATTAAAGTCATTCAAAACTAATAAAATAATGCAGTACAGCAAATATTCCGGGCAGGTTCCTATCTTACTTTCATTCACGAAACTAATTTATATCATCGTAAATTATGAGTAAGGGTGCCTAACCTTATCAAGCCTATCCTGACAAAACATTTTGCATCTCGCACCAAGGAACCCAGTACACTGAAGTGTGTGTGGGTTAATACTAATATTCAAGGTGAGAGAGATTAAAGCAAATCAATACGTAGCTAGTCTTGAGACAGTGCTAAGAATAAAGTGTAGTTTAGAATTTTGAGCTTGGTTTTCTTAATGATATGAACAGTGTGTTTAGTCTTTATGAAGGATAAAAAATAAAGAGAACTCTAGATAGAAAGAGGAGAAAAGAGGGATGTAAAATGTCCCAGGAACGTGGTTAATTGAGGATTGGGTGTCACTTGAACTTAAGCCTGTGGTTAAATCATGGCTTATTCTTCAGGAATGACAAGGGCTGGGCAGTTATTGAAATAATGAATTGCTCACTTGTCCTGGGCAAATAGAAAATTCCTCTGGTTGAATGAAATTGTGGGAGGAGGCGTTCGATAGGCTTATAAGGGCTTAAGAGTCTGGGTGAGGCTTGTCCCCCGACAGTGGGAAGGCAGAACTTCGGGGGATTGGATATCCATAGCAAAGGGTACACATTAAGAAAGGGTTCTAATCACCTCGTCGTTTTTCAAAGGGAATTGACACTTGATACTTGAAGCATTTTCAAAATGAATGTCAAAAATAGAGCTTAGTGGCACAATTTTAAGTCAAAGTCAGGGCTGATATGATAAGGAATTTGAAGAGGTGTAGGGGGGAAGAACTCACTGTAAGGGCCAAGTTGGATGAGTGTAACAAGCATCAGTTATTTTAAGTTTTAAATATGGAGTAAAACCTACTTGTCTACACACTGGTTACTTTCTAAGACCGCTGGTGGGCGCCTGAAACGGTGTGTCATATGGAATCCTATATATACCCTGGTTTTTCCCCTATACTTCTGATAGAGGTGAATTTCTAAATTAGGAATATGAATTCCCATCCTTATGATAAAGTTGAATTTATAAATTTGGTTTAGTAAGAGATCAACAATAATACCTAGTAATAAAGTAAAACAATTGCAACTTCGATACGTCACTGGCTTGTGCTTTCGGTTTCCTATTCTCAAAACTTTCTTGTACGGTCCTCAGCCTTCTTCATCCTGTGATGACAGTGACCTAAAATGCCTTCATGAAGAGAGGACACGATGGGGAGGGGCCGCAGAGATTTCATCATGCTCCTCAAGACAGCATGCGATTTAAAACGTATGAATTATAAACTTAAAACTTCTCAGTGGTATTTTCCCATTGAATATTTTTGAACCGTGGTTGTCCGTGAGTGACTCGGTTCAGGAAAAGCAAAGCTGAAGATGGGGGGAAACTACCGTAAAGACAGAAATAGATGCGTAAACTTTCAGCTTGCCACTTTTAACTCCAAAGTTTAGGAGATTCGGAAGAGAAAGAGTTTCCCAGGCAAACTCGGACTTTTAGGATATCTATTGAAGTCTACTTTTTAAATTAGATCAGGGCACCCTATATACAAATTCTTTTTATTTATTCGGTGACTGGACTAGAACTCCTTTTGCACAAAATTCCCGAAAAAGAAAAAGACCAGAATAGGGAACTCGGAGGAATTTTTCTGTTTGTTTGTTTGATGTTTTCTGATACAGCTTCATGGCATCTTGTGCCGTTAGGATGAGGTGAACGAGGTTGTCACCATCACTGTCAAATGGGATCCTCTTAGTCTTTTAGGGTAGACAGCAGGCTATCGTGAATCTCTGCTCCTCTTCCCACCTAAGCTGTTCATCCTCGAAGCAAATGTTGGTTCTCTCCTTTGCCGACAAAATCAGTCATTCAAAACCTATTACTATAGCAAAGACGCTGCCATCCTGTGGGCGGGACTCAGAAATCAGGGTTTCTGATCAGAGCTCCATATGGAAGCCTGAGAACATCCCTGCGTTTCCTCCACCACGTTATGTCACACGGCAGAATGGAAAAAGATCCACCTTTGAACAATTCCGCGTTTTGATTAGATCTTCAAAATCCCACCCCACAATCCTCCATGTCTACACAAACACACATCTAAAGGAAGCAGAGCAAAATAAAATAACAGAAAGATTAACCTGCTTGCGTAGCAGCAGTAACTCACCGCAGGAAACGCGGCCCTGCCTTCCAGTGGGCAGACCCTGCTGAGGCTGGGTGTTGCTTCAGGTCGATTCCCTGTGTCCCTGCCTCCAATATTTGGGTTGGAAAAAAACAAAATAAAATGAAAGGCTGATAGGTCGAATTGTGACGAACTACCACACAGGAGAGAAAGAATGACAGCTTTACTGCTGCAGTGATTATAAAGAAACAAAGCGAATTAACCACAACATGGCTATGTAGAAGGAAACAACTTTGTTGCATTCTAAGTCCAAGACCTAGAACATAGTTTAGGAGTATCAACCTGGAAAGCTGTAGATTTCCCCCCAAATACCACGAATGATTGTCTTCTGATTTTATTAGCCTTATTTTTCACCCAACTGAAATCTTAAGCTAGAATTGTTTTCCTCTCTAGGAAATTTTTATTTTGTCGAGTTGGACATGTTCTTTATTACATTGTCTCTGTAAGAGGCGCAATGAAGCAGTCATGTTTATAACTTAATTAAATGTGGCCATTTAAACAGCAATGTTTATAAATAATACCAGTAAGAAAGTGAGTAGTATATTTGAAAAAAGTTTTGCTCAAACAGCTTTCTTTATGAGTGTCTCTTACATATCTCAAAGAAATACATTGATCCAGCATGGCCTGAATTTTGCAGTGAAAAATCCTCGGATGAGTTCATCTCTGCTGTGTTTGAAATTATCAACCTAAGCAGGGGTGTCGTGAATGGATGTACAGGCTGTGCACTGTGCAAAGCCGCCGTACCTCAGGAGCTTATATTCCTATCCTGGGATGCTCTTTTGGTTCTGTCTACACATATCACAGCATTAGCTGAGAGTTTCACTTAGCTGAGAGTATCATTTATTGATATGTTTATTTCCAACAACACAGTGGCCAAATAAATAGACCCAAAGTTTTAAATAAAATAGAACCATCAGTGCCCATTTATCGAATCCACGTGAGTATATTATTG
Organism: Perodicticus potto; assembly: GCA_963574655.1. Classification (NCBI taxonomy): domain Eukaryota; kingdom Metazoa; phylum Chordata; class Mammalia; order Primates; family Lorisidae; genus Perodicticus; species Perodicticus potto. The sequence continues at coordinate 104,989 of CAUYRH010064985.1, read as the reverse complement.
ATAAAAATCTAGAACCTTGAGGAGGGGCAAGGGGACCACATAAATGGAGCTGTGATGCAGCCACAAGTAAAATACGCCAACAGCCATTGGAAGCTGGAAGAGGCAAGGAGCAAATTCTCCCATAGACCCTCCTGGGAGAGCGCAGCCCTGCCAACACCTTCCTTTTGGCCCAGTAATAACTGAGCTTAGTCTTAGGCCTCCAGAAGTGTGAAAAAATAAATTTCTATTGTTTTAAGCTACCAAAAAAACCCCCCATAAAACCTAGATATTAATTGTCTATTTTTTTAAGACTTTGGAAAAAAAAATAAGTTAACTGATGACTTCATACTGAGCCTCAGAGTCAAAGCACTCTATAATGTCTTACTTGACAATGTGAACCTTACTTTCTTGGCATTATTACTAATATTGCTTAATATTTTGATGCGGTAATCGTCTGTTTTCTTTTCTGAATGTATTTATCTTCGTTCATCCTTTATGTGGTTTTTGTTTCTAGTCCTTATCTTAAACATTGTTATTGTTATTAAATTTTAAGCCTTTTAAATTCTGCGAAGGCAGAAGGTGGAAACCTAATTAACACATGTATATGTAAAAATAAAAAAAACCTAGAACGCTATTTTATGCTCTATAATCCTAACAGTCTAGAACTAGCAGAATAATTCAGTTTTATACCAGGGAAGGTATATGAACAAAACACATTTCTGAAATAAATGTTTCTGAAAATCAAAGAGCACTCAGAATAAATGGAAAAGGAGGGTGGGAGCGTAGTAGGCTCTCAAGACATGTCTGATTCTTGATCGATTGTGTACACCGATGGCTGATTGACAACATGCTGGACTTATTTAAGGAGGACAATTAAAAATGATCTGTCATCTCCCCATGGTCAGTTTTAAGTGCTGCTTTTTAAACATTGGGAAAACCACACAACGCCAGGGCTGCCTCTGGAAGCCCCACCCTTTGCCAAGAGAGCAGGTGGCTCCAACTCTTTGAGCCACTCTTCCGAGTCGGTCCTACAGGGTGGTTCCTTTTTGTGCCTGCCAATGTTCCTTGCACCTTACAAAAGCAAGTTATGCAGGAGGGACATGATCCCCCACCCCGTGGTGGAGGAGAAAACTGAAGGCCAGAGAACTGAGAGGCCGGGCCTTACAGAGAGGAAGCGAGGCCGCGGGGACTCCATGCAGAGGAGCAGCCCGGTCCTGAATCAGTGCTGCCCAGGGCTGCCCACTAGTCTTGCTCCTGACTACCGCTGGGCCCACTTGGATACCCAGTGAGCATGTCAAGGTCAGTTTGATCCCCACCGCCTTCTATTCTCATTCCTTCTTTCTCCCTCCGGGTGTCCCTCTCTGTCCAGTCAGCCACCGGTCCATTGCTCTTCTTTAGCCACCTCACCCCCAGGTACGTTCTCGCCAGGCAGAGTGTGGTCTGAAGCCCAGCGGCATCGTCTGAGTTTGTTAGAAACGCAATCTCAGGTGCCAGCATCTTCATTTTAACAAGAGCCGGTGGGAATGTCCCCGACCACCAAGCAGCGGGGCCACAGCTGGGCTAATTCAGCACCTTCCCTTGATTCGGGGGGGTTAATTTCTCCCTTCACTCTAGTCTAGGGCATCCGTGTTTTCTTCAGTAAGTCCCTTTTATGGGCCTAAACACGCACGCACGTATGCACACACGTGACACACGCATGTGTGCACACATGCCCACTTTGGGGGAAGGCGGTTCTGTCCTCTTACTCATCCCTCAGCCTGCACTGGGTCTCCCCACCTTCCCAACCCCCAATTCCAGCTGAGATTGCACCTCTCCGCAACAACGGGTCCAACTCTTAGAATTTCAAAGAAAACCAAAAGCTGGGGGAAATTCACTCCAGGTAGAGTTTTTAATTGAACACGTTTTTACTTGATGAAAAACTCAGTTATTTCTTCCTTGTTTTTCTTAATTCATCTTAGTTTGATTGGGGGAAAGACAGTTTTAGAAGATAGTCTCGCAAACTAATATTTATAGATCACTCAGATTTTGTGACCATTTGTACCAGAAATGTTGACAGATGAGACCTATGTCTTTTTCTCCTTTGGGTCACCCACTCCCAGAAAAGTTTTATTATTCAAATGAAGCCAAGAGAAGCAAAGACATCCCAACAATTATTTAAGACTTCCCCAAAGGCCATCATTGTTCCTGGAAGTTGGTAATTTCCTGCATGAAAATCGCATGTTCCTCTTTGCTCTCAATAGTTTTTTAGCACAAGCATTTTTATCATACAAATGAGAAGTAGCTGGCTTTATGAAGAGGACTCACATGGAGGCAAGGTAATGAAAAATTTAAAATGACACAGTCATTGGGCACGGTGGATCATGCCTGTAATCTTAGCAATCTGGGAGGCTGAGGTGGGTGTGTTGCTTGAGCTCAGGAGTTTGAGACCAGCCTGAGTAAGAGAGAAACCCCATCTCTACTTGAAAAAAAAAAGAAAAGAAAAGAAAAAACGAGCTGGGAATTTTTGTACCTGCCTGTAGTCCCATCCCAGCTACTCAGGAGGCTGAAGCAGGGGGATTGCTTGAACTTGGGAGCGTGGGGTTGCTGTGAACTATGATGATGCCATAGCACTCTACCTAGGGTGACAGAGTGAAGCTCTGTCTCAAAAAACAAACAAACAAAATAAAATGACACTATCCAGGTAGCCCAGCCTTCAACTTACATCAGCTTACCCGATATTTATAGAGTGCGGATCCCAGCTTCCAGACAAGAAGACAGTCCCTGTCCTGCATTCTCACCCACTGCACTAGACACCATCTGGGGTAGTTGCCTGTGGAATTATTGATACTGTCCCCTCACTTTTACCCTAGTAGGTCTACATCAGTTCACTGTGAGATCCCCAGATCCCAAAAGACTCGTGAGCACTAAATGTGGAAATTCACAGGAAGTGGCCCTAAGCACAGAGTAAGAATAAAGAAACTAAATTCATTTACTAAAAGAAGAAAGAATTTATTTGCTTATCAATGATTGCTTTATATTGCCTGGGTGATTTAAAAAAAAAAATTCCAAAAACCTCACTTTCTTTGTATTCAAGTTCATTTATTTATTCATTCAAACAATATTTATGACATACCTACTATGTGCCAGGTAAGGTTGATTCTACTGGGGGTAAAGGGATGGAAACAAAAGATAGTTATTTTCTGTAGTCATGAGGCTTACTTTCAATTACCTGCCTTGTGGTAATGTTGTAAAAGTGATATAAGTAATGGGTGTGTATTAATCAGCTCAGGATGCCAGAGAGAGATTAGACAGAGAGAGAGAGATTGAGAGAGAGAGAAAAGGGAAGACTCTGTGTTTTCCTGTAAGGGCACTAATCTCATCATGAGGACCCCACCCTTGTGACCTAATTATCTCCCAAGGGCCCCACCTCCTAATACCACCACTTGAGGGTTAGGGCTTCAATATAAGAATTTTGAGAGGAATAATTTAGTCCTTAGCAGTGTGTGAAGTGTTTAGAAGTTCCCTGCTCTTGGAGAATTTTCACTTTCTATCCATTTATTGAGCATCAGCTGTGAACCAGGAATGGTGCTAGGATTGGGGAACCTAGTGGTGACCTCAGACCCCATCTTCTTGTTGCTCATGGGTCTTTTAGGCAGTGTTCTCTGTCCTGCCTTGAGTTCCTTCCATCCTGATCCTCTCCATCTTCTTCAAGCTCCATTTTCTCTTCCTCCAAGAATCTCCCCCTTCTTCCGTTCTAGGAAATGTGCCCTTGGCATTTCATGTAGATCTCTTATTAGCATTCATAACCCCTCTTTTTCCTTTTTCTTTTCTTGGCTTACATGTTGGTATTTTCTGGTAGACTTGGGAACCCCTTGGGGACAGGGACTTAATTGTTTCTGTATTTTGCCAAATCCTGCTCCCCTCCCCCTCCCTCCAGCCCCACTCCCCAGAACACTGCCCTGCACAGAATGAGCCGCCTGTTCATTTGTATGGAATGAATGGACACATTTGTGGGGTCACTCCCATTGGCTTCCCATGCTGCCCTTAAAGCCTAGTTCTTTCCCCTGGTCTCTCTTGCCCATCTCTCCAGCGTGGAATGACACACCATTCCCCCCTCACTGACCCCTGAGGGCTGCTTTCTCTTTCCTTCCATGTCTGCAGACAGCCACGTTTTGTCCTCTCAGCCTCTGCTTATGTTGTTCCTGACTCTTCCAACTGCCTGACTTCTCCTGCATTCTCACTGTCACCTCCTCTGAGAAGCCCTCTCTGACTACTTCGCTGAACTAATATCTCCCTAGACCTCCTCTGTCAACCTTTTCATGTTGAACCTCGGGCATAGCACGTACCATTGTGGGGAATCATGTAATATTTCATTTCTTGTGCTGAAACAGTGGTTCTTGACGAGGGCTGTTGCCTCCCAGGGAAAATTTTTGGTTGTCCCAGATAGAGAGAGGGTATTGCTGGGTGTTGCTAAACATTGTGCAATGCACAGGACAGCCCCCCAACCCCCAGCAAAGAATTGCCTTTGGTCACAGTGTCAGTAGTGGTGGACATACCCACAGTGAGGACAGGGGCCTTTACTGTCTTGTTTCTGTCATTGCTCTTAGGGTCTCAAATAGTGCCTGGCACAGAATACTCCTTTAACTGATGTTTGTGGCATGGATAAATTAAGTGCTATATTAAAATATAGGAGGGAAATGTGACATGGGGGCCTCCAGCTCATTATTTTGGAATAAATGGAATCTGAATTGAATGCCATGCCATCAGACATTCTCTAACAAAATGATGCTGTTAACTCACGGGTGATCTGCTGCCAGGATGGAGGAGGTGTGCTTATCTTCCCTCTGTTCTTGAGGGTGCTGTGAATGCACCTCGTCCCAAGTTCAGGGGGCTCAGGGTAAGGATCGCACCCATCTGTATTATGACAAGGGGATTGTGCAAAGGTTTGCCAGAAAGGGAAGAATAAAGAAAATAATATTTAATAAAAAACCCTGATTTAATGATAAATAATCATGTTCTGCCTCTGACATTAAAGGGCATCATTGTCTCAGCTCAGCCATGTAAATCATCGTAATGGATGAATCCTTTAAAAGTAACATGGAATTTAAAAATGGAAAATAGGAGGACCTGGCAGGATGGCTGTGAAAATCCTCCTTTATTATCTAGGTGTGCTTAATAGTCCGCTGCCTGGGGAAGAATCATTTGCTAACCCCGAGGAGCGGCTCGTTTTCCAATTCAATCACTCAGGCGAACACTGTCTAGGACTTCTGTTCCTCTCCCTCCCTCCTCCACCCCCCTTGTGACTTCTTTTGTCACTGTCTAGAAAGTCTATCGCTGCCATAACTTCCATTAAAGCATCCACTAAGCAGTTTCAAAAGAACAAGGTAGGTTCACCATGAACTGGTGCAGTTAGCAACAAATCAACTTTTAATTGACGAGAATGACTCATTTGAAAGGGATTATTAGCCGAATGTTAATTGATTAGTGGAACTAAAGCAATTAAAGTGAACAGAGCCTTAGCCTTTCTCCACCCTTCCTCAGCACAGGCATCCTTCCTCCACATGACTCACCCTCACGGAGGGGGAACATTCCCAGTCTGCAGAGACAAAGCTTCCCTATAATAGGTCCCAAGATTCTGTAAGAGGCTTTGAAGTCAAGAAATGGAAATAAAATAACTGAGTAAAAAAGACTACCTGCTACTCAATATGCCTGTATCAGACAGAAGCGGCTAGGTTATGCTGCTGTAACAAATAACCCCTAAATCATAGTGATGCAGCACATCAAAAGTTGAATTTTGCTCATACTGGACATCATGGAGTTGACAGTGTTGTTGAGTTTGCCCATAAACAACCCCCAAATCATAAGGACTCAGCATAACAGAGGATGACTTTTTATATGTGAGCTAAAAGAAAAGGGCTCTCTGTTCCTTGGTATCACTAACTTCTAAGGAGACAGAAAATTGTTTTCTACCATAGACTTGGAGGAGGAGGAGGAGTGAAATAACTATAAGTAACTCTGCTTATTACCCTAGTGCCTAATGCAATTAAAGAACATTAGTCATCCTCCTCTTCCTCCCCACAATAATTGATACCATTATCAAGGTCTGACTATGTCAGGATCTGCATTGATGTAAATTATCTCACTGACTGTTCGCAACAGCTTGTGACATAGAGAGTGTTATACACCTCGTTTCTGAAACGAGGCCCAGAGAGGTTAGTAACTTGACCAGCGTCACGCCTTGTGCATTGAATAGCTGGTTTCATCTCTAGTTTGCTCGACTCCACATGCTATAAATCCCCTTCATCATTTCCTTCAGGGTGTCTCAAGGTACTGTGGGTATAATTCTGGTGGTTCCCAACCACATAATTTTAGGTAGCACATAAGCTAACATTTTAAAATAGCCAATATTTATTGTAATGTGTATTTGAAAAAGATGCAACTCGCATGGCAAGATCATGATCTAATAGATATTATTGCTTATGTTGAGGCTTAACTGAATTTTTAAGTTTAAAAATAGTCCACTTTCAAAATTAAGTAAATATAATAAGAGTAGTAATGTACACAGATTGGGGGGGGTATATGGCAGTGGTACACAATTAATGGGGGTTTGAAAATACTACGTTTTTTTCAGTTAACAAGAGAATACTCAGACATCACTGGCTTTGGGAAGTATTTGTCATCGTCTCTTTCACCTGTCTCCACCCCAGTGGTTAAGAACTTTCTTCTGTCCTAACATCTTGTCTAGTTTAGGGACAGTCATACCACATAGTAGTTCTCTGACATGCCTGGTCTTCCCCATTAGACTATGTACCTTCAGGGGGGTTAATTAATCTTGGTATTCTCCTGGCCTGATTAGATATTTTTAAATGAAACCATGGAACTTACTTTTCTGGAGTCTGCAATCTAGTGAGACAGAGAGAGAGAAAGAGAGAGAGAGGGAAATGCTTTGCATCAAAAGAATTCTGCAATAACAAGTAAAATATTGCATTGAAATCGACAAGTAATTTACTGGCTCATGCATTGCAGAGTCAAAGGCAATGTGTACTTCAGGAAAGGCTTGGTCCAGCAGCTGGACAATCTCTCCAAAAAAGCAACTTCTTTCTGTTTCCTGAGCCTGCTTTTTCTTGCAGCTACAAGATGTCAGCTAGAAGACCCTGGAGATATAAGCTTCCTCATTCATATCCAGCAAGAAAAACAAAGGTCTTTTTTTGGTCTGTTTTTCTCAGCAATTGTGCAGCTTATCACTGGGATTAGACCACCTTATGTTATATGCCAAGTTCCCAAACCAGTATCAGGGATACTTCGATGATTGACTTAGCTGAGGTCACCTGCCCCATGTGGCAAGTTCTGGAAGTGGGGTCTGGGCTCCCAGAGTCCTGTGGGTATCTAGCAAAAATCAGGAGCTAAAAGGGAGGGAAGGCAGAAGGATGTAGGGGGGCATCTGGAAAATAGCCCCTCCAGAAACATGAATCTGACTCCAATGAACTGTGAGCATTTGGTAACTATCCTTTAATACCCCTGTGTCACCTTGAAAGTGATGACTTTGTCTTTGTCTCCGCACAGGTCTCCACTGCCTTTAAATCAGCTTCCCTAAGAGTAGCTGAACTTTAAAGCACCCTCCGTATGTGGCGTTTCCCTTAAGGGGGACTTCACACTTCCTCTGCATTCTCCAGCCCTCTTTCCGTTTTGTTTCACACACCGGAAAGATCATGAAAAAGCTTAATTTGGGACGCAGCTCTCTTAGGTTCTCGACTTTACATTGAGATCCTATTTTGTATTGCTTGTTAAAAACGTCTTCCCCAATTTATCTCTCAATTTATTTTTCTGAGTGTTCTTCTAAATTTAAAAATATGTTAGGATTATTTTTAGATCCTACTCATTAGTGCTGAGAGACTGTTTTCAAACAGATTTATTCTTTTCTCTCCTTTGTTTGATACCATATTTGATTCCTTATTTATAGTGTTTTCTCACTGCAGGCATTCTTTCTACAAATCTAAATATTGGGGGAAAGGACCAGTTCTCCATATTTCTGAGGTAGTAGACGAATGTGCCCTACTTTTTTTCCGGGCATGTGGCAGGTAGGTTGGAGATCCCAAATGATGAAGGCTTGCTGGTCAAATCATATTCATAGGTGTGGACTGTTCAGTCACACACACTGAGTTTAAATTCAGTGAACACTAATTGCCTTCCCCCCTTTATTAAAGGGGAGACTCCATTTAAGTCTCAGAATCATTCACATCTAAATCTGGATTTAGGACCTTGTTTAAAATTTGATTTGAAAACACTGAAGCCACTGTGTTATATGGCAAGTGTTGGCTGGAGCGTTCACCATTTGGGTGTATGACTTTCACTATGGCTGCTGGGACAAGACTTGAACTCTGGGCCTCTGTGACCTAGGAGAGGGCCCTTGCTTCGGTTTCTTACTGAATGAGGGGAGGGGGGGTCACTGGGTTGGAACTGACTCTTGCTTTCAAATGTCAAGAGGCGGTGTCTGTGACATTGACTCACATAGGGTGAGTCCACGTCATGGAAGAATTGGGGGTCTGTTTTATGTGACCTGATATCTGTTCTATCATTTTGAATTGCACTACCATGGGCAAGTTGCTGGCTTTCCCAGAGCCTCTATTCTTTTTTTTCTTTTTATTTAATTGTTTTTATTAAATCATAACTGTGTACATTGATGCATTTGTGGGGGTCAGTGTACTGATTTGCTATACAACGTGAAAAGCTTACATCAAACTGATTAAAACATCCATCACCTCGCTTACTTGTTTGTTGTGGTAAGACAGTTATACTCTTTTCTGAATAGTTTTGAAATGTGCCATTGTATTATGCATAGCAGGTGAGGTCCCCCCAAATACCGTCCCTCCTTCCACCTTCCCCCTCTCCTGCTCTCCCCTCTCCTCTTCCCCTCTACTTTCTGGACTACAGTTGTGTTTTATCATTCATATGAATGTGTAGGTGATTATATATTGATTTCACAGTATTATTGAGTACACTGGATACTTTTTTTCCCATTCTTGAGATACTTTGCTAAGAAGAATATGTTCCAGCTCCATCCAGGTAAACATAAAAGATGTGAAGTCTCCATCTTTTTATGGCTGCATAGTATTCCGTGGTGTACACATACCACAGTTTGTTAATCCATTCATGGGTTGATGGGCACTTGGGCTGTTTCCACAACTTGGCAATTATGAATTGGGCTACAGTAAACATTCTGAGCCTCCCTCCTTGTTTGCGAGAATCTATTCGTAGTATAGTTTTCAGAATTAAATGAATCCAAGAGCCTGCAAAGCATTTAGCACAGTGCTCATCTAGTAGAGACAATCTCGGGATGGTTGGTGTCACGCTCTCCGTCACCATTGTTCCTGCTGTGATGACTAGTGCTATTGTTGCTAGGCCATTGTGACTTTTCATACTGGTAGTTTCCCTTCCCCAATCTCCTCTTCTTCATCTCATTTTTTCTTAACACATTTCAGAACCAGTGAAAGCCATGGAGAGCTAGTCGGCTATATCCCAGCTCACCTGCAGGTTATTAATAGTATCTGGGATTCACAAGATAGCACCTTGATTTCTGCTGTTTGTAAAAAGTTTGGAGGCCACTAGCTTCTGTGCTGGGCCTTATAAAGGAGTCCTGACTCAAAGTTATCATGGTCGTGTTGCAATCAAACAAATTGCCACTTGCTTCCCTAGGCTGCTGGCTAGTGTCACCATTGACTACTTGCAGGGACTTCTAAGACCAGGTGGGTCTAAGGGGGGTACATACCTGCTCTGAAGTCTGAGGCCCCAAAGTCCAAAGACTAGGAGTAGCTTCACGTTTACACTATGATTTTGTGTTTCTGGATGGAGAATCTGATAAAAATAGAAAAGGCTACTGTGTTTCTGTTTCTACCTCAAGAGAAACTGCCACACTCTGGTAGTTAAGTTCATGGACTTTTTTTTTTTTTTTTTTTTTTAGAGACGGAGTTTCACTTTATCACCCTTGGTAGAATGCCATGGAGTCACAGCTCACAGCAACCTCCAGCTCTTGGGCTTAGGCGATTCTCTTGCCCCAGCCTCCCGAGTAGCTGAGACTACAGGCGCCCGCCACAATGCCCGGCTATTTTTTTGTTGCAGTTTGGCCGGGGCTGGGCTTGAACCCGCCACCCTTGGTATATGGGGCTAGCGCCCTACTCACTGAGCCACAGGCACCGCCCAAGATCATAGACTTTTAAAACAAAGACCTGAACTCCAATCCCAGGCACACCACTTACTAGCACTTCGCACGGGGCCTGGACAGAAGCGGCGTGGCATAAACGTTTGTCCTTGTGATGGATGGAAATGCTGGGACCAACCGTGGCTGTTTAACCTCCATTTGTATCTCCTTCCTCTCCCGTCCCTTCCCTTCCCCTAATGCCGTGGAACAACATGCGTGTAGATGGAAGAGAAGAAAAAGAGGTTTTAGAATGATAATTGAAGCAGTTCAGATTTTTCTGGGGTAAGGTGTGAAGAAATTTAAACAACATCACCATCACCTAGGAACTTGCTAGAAATTCCAAGTCTCAGACCCCCTCCCGGACCTTTTTTCCCCTCTTACTTCACAATGCCAGGTCAGCCTATTTAGAATCAAATTTCTTCCTCTCATGATGGGGAAAAAAATGCATTTTTAAAATAATTCCTCCTTATGATAAATATGCGTCTCCATTGGCTATTTTTTAAAGGCTTTCTGAAGTGTGAAGTGGGCCTGGCTTTTACCAACTTTAGTGGGAACTCACTCATGGATTCAAAGTCCATATAATGTATTGGTTGGAAGAGGATTTGTCCTCATTTTCTATAGTGGGCTAATCTGACAATGTCCCTGCAGCTAAACGGTGTGCTACACAACAAAAAGGGACACTGTATTTTTATGTCAGGTAACAGTGACATATCCAGATATTTGGTTGAAGTCCTAACCTTTCTTTGACATCTCTCAGGCAAGTGTAGATTAGAAACAAAGATTCACAGAGGCTACTTGAAAGAATCTTGGGACCTGAGTATGTTTATTCATTATTTTTCTTCTTCCTTCTTCCTAAAATAATCTGAGATGTTTTTTTGATAAGAGGCAGACATAAAATAAAATCTTGAAGGTAAGGGGGGGAGGGATAAAGAAAATAAGGTGCTCACACTGAAGGAACATCTCAATTGTACCTGCGAACCTAAGCTAAGAAGAGCTACTACAGCTAAGTGCAAAATGAACCTTGGAGGCTCCTAGCAGCAAAGGCAAAAAGAGAAACAAGATGAGTCTCAGAGCTCTTATTCTCTAGCCTGATAGCAGGCACATTCATCAGGAAAGACAAACTAATTCCTACCACTAGACTCTCAGAGAAATTTATCGTGGCGGACCTTACATAAGGAACATGAGTATGTATATTTAACACAGATCCAGCAGTCACCGTGGGATTTATCTTGTCTTTCAGGGAAGTAAATTTCAGAGCTCAGCAGGTTGACAGTGTCTCTTCAAATTTACAGTGGCAGTGTGCAGTAAAGTAGCTGTTTCCCATACTACGTTTTACTGGACCGTCTATCAATATTTGATCAAATTGGGCCAAAGTTTCAAACTGCCCTTAAATTATACCCAGAGAAAGTGCTTGTGCATGCAGAATGCCTGAGTGGGCTTCAGAATTGAGTCCTTGTGAACTGCAAGCATCTTTTAAAAATACATCTGAACTGTTTTCTCCAGCCCAAGCCTTCCTATGAATCCTTATGATGTAAATCTACCTGCAAATCCATGGTTGCCCCTAAAAATGCCAGGCACGTGGGCTAGTTCACCCACGTGCATAGGCACGCATGTTTTTGACGCATAACCGTGCCTCTAAGTGTATATACATCCGATTGTGCACACATCTAATGGTGTTCACAGAATATACATATTTGAGTAAAATAGGAGTTGCTTTCTGTGAGCCTAAAAGATCAATTGAGATGATGAAATGTCATCTTTGTTCTGCCTACATCTTCGATATTTGTATGGAATAATTACATAAATAGGTCCAATGGTTTTATTACCATGGAGATGCATCTGTGTTCCTGCTTCCTTCTCTCCACTGGGTTGCCTGGATTCTATTGGAAAATGCAACTCCGTATTCTTCTTACTACTCCTTGCCCCCAACTGCTCCTGATTCCATCGGCACATGAGTTCTTAACACCTGGAAATGTTTCCTCTCCATCCTAAAAAACTCTCTGTTCAAATCCAGGAAGGAAATCTTGCTGGTGGTTACGTTACTATGTTTTATAGATGTGTCCCTTCCCCCTTAATACTTAAGATCCTTTGATTCCCCAATATGAGACACTCAGGGTCAGAGTTCATAGCCTTTCAAGGTTTGTTTTTTTTTTTTTTTTTTGAGACAGAGTCTCACTTTGTTGCCTCCAGTAGAGTGCTGTGACATCATAGCTCACAACAACCTCCAACTCTTGGGCTCGAGTGATTTTCTTACCTCAGCCAAGTAGCTGGGACGACAGGCACCTGCCACAATGCTCGACTATTTTTGTTAGCGATGAGGTCTTGCTCTGCCTCAGGCTGGTCTCGAACCTGTGAGCTCAGGCAGTCCACCCACCTCAGTCTCCCAGAGTGCTAGGATTACAGGAGTGAGCCACTGCGTCCAGCCTTTCAAGGTTGGTTCTTATCCTATAGTCAGAGAAATAATGTGTAGAGCCATTGACTCAATGGCAATGACAGAAATTACATTTGAAGGCAAAATTTTATCTAAATGTTCTTCTCCTGAATTGTTCAGTATTAAGACCTTATTATAAACCTAAGTGTTCAGAGATATCTCTCCCTTTGGTATTTGGAATATTAATCAAGTGGTTTTTGTAATTTACATGTTGCGCCTCCACACAGGGGTACATTCTATTTAGAAAAGGGGATGTTTTAAGTTTTGGAAGACATGGTGGCAGTGGGGTTAATCCCCGAAGCCATCCTGGTTCAGGTTTTAGTTGCAGTATTGTCCTTTAAGTCTTGTTTTTTGTTTTCTTCCTAGTTACCAAGTTGTCATGGTTCAAGTGTCACTTTTGTTCTTTATAGTTAAAAACATCCACAGCAAAAGCAATGGCCGTGAATGTGTAGGGATAACCCAACCTGTGGGAAATGGGAATTTCAAGGACATTTCTGTTCCCCGGGGTTTGCAAGTATTTTGGAAATTTTCTGCTGTTTACGAACAGGCAAATCTTCAGCTAAAATACAACACGTTGGTGGGGACCGGTGTGGGGAATGTGACTGGAGCGTTTTCCTGTGCCTCCTCTGTTTGGGCCATTAGTGTTAAATGTCTGTCAGCCTTTCCATCGTAGTCACTGTTTTTCTGGGATTTATTACTCAACTCTAAAAACCGGCTCCAGGCTACGCATTGTCATAAAGGGAAGGCCATTTGTTTTTTTGAGTTTTTGTTTCCTTATTGAAATAGCGTAGGTGGGGAGGAGAAAGCGTATTCATGCTACCCTCTCATTTTTCGAGTCAAAAGAAAAGGCTGTCCTGATAACTAGACTGTACAGTTTGATACTTTACCAAAATAAATACGTACGTAAATAATGATCTTATTGGAAAACTGCTGGATGATACAGAGAGATGATTGTCAGCGGGCAGAGCCAGACTTCGTGTTTTTAGGGGAAGCCAAATCGTACGCCCTGCTTTTTCATCTGGCTTTTCCTGATTTGTGTTTTATGGGAAATTTCTTTCCTTGGATGAACCTTTATTTTATGCCTCATGTGATAACAGGATACATAAAATGTAGCAATTAGTCCCTGACCTTCAAAAGCCCAGGCTCTAGGTAGGAGGATAACAGTGAACCTGTGGTCTCCTATGGCCGCAGTCTTAGAATACGTAGATTATGTGTTTGGAAATCGTATGCCTGGCCTACTGTACAAGGTACTCCATTACAATAGCTACAAAATGGAAATTTAGAAAGAATGAGAAGTAAATATTAATACTATACATGTATAGGATTAAATCTAATATATTGGATATTATTGTGTTATACATTATATATGTATGCATACATATAGAATTACTTATACATATGTGCAATTTTATCCCATTTACTCATAGTGTTAAAAAAAAACTCTGAGTTTTATTTATAAAAATTTTATAGCGAGAGCAAACTAATTGAACGTGGTTCATAATGTTTGAAGATCTTGCTTTATTAGTTCACGATGTTTTGATTAAATCAATTATTATCATCATTTTAGTTGGGTAGTTTAAGTGGCTGCCCTAGTTGAGACGTCACACAAAAATGCATGGATTCAATGGATATGATGAAGCTCAGAAAATAAAGTCAGTACAGCCACTGCATGGGTGCATCTAAGCTGCCCTACCCGGAGAAAGGTGGAAATCCAAGCAGGAAGATCAGGGTTAACTCAGTTGATGTCCCCTCCCCCAATGACATCTGCACACAGCAGGTGACATCTTTCATCTGAAGTCCTAGTACTGGTATGTTTTAAGATAAAAATTACTGTTTCTCACGTAAAAAGAAAATAGAAATGTATACTACATATAAGTTCAAGTTTTGGTTTATTCATCCTGTATCAAAATGAACACTTTTGAGCCCCCTGCAGTGCACACAGCTCCCCCAGAGGGAGACTAAATAAAATGCAGTGTGATCTTCCTACTTTCCTCTGTTCAAGGGTCACCCTAAATTTTAGGAGCTTGTCTATCAATTGCTTTCGATACCCTTCTGCAGCCTCCCCCAAAACAAGTACTGTGGTCCCTTTTCACCCAGAGAGCCACCAGTTTGCAGTATCAAATGACTTTCTCTAATACATGCAGTTCTACCATGTATGTCTTAGCCTGCACACCCCTTTGTGTGCGAAGCTAAGGCATGCAGGAGGCTGTGGTGCAGTGGCTTCACCCTTGCATTTGTCTCATATGCCCTACAGAAGCTTTGTCACTTTTTTTCTCTCTAAGCAAGAAGTTACTCCCAACCTTGAATGAAACTAATGTTTCTCCCCCAAAGCACATACACACGCGCGCACACAGACAGAGGCACTTTTGCTTGAGTTCAGAGGCAGTGCCTGTGAGTATGACCACAACTGGAGCCAGCTCAAGATCAAGTTTGCAAGAAACAAAATGGGTTTTTATGGCACCCACCTCCCATGGCCTGGCCCCAACCCCCATAGCACTGAGGTCCCTGTTGAAATGAAGGTACCTAAGCATTCTCCCCGATTCTTTTAAATCATTTTGAAAAGACAAACCAACAAAACTCATACTGTTACTCTTATATCTGAAAAAAAATGTTTGTTGTGCCATATCTAGAAAAAAGTCAGGAAAACAAGGGAGAAAAAAAATTAACCCTCGCTAGCCACACGTAATATGTTGCTAACACTCAGCTATTTCCCCATTTTGCATTTGGGCCTTTTTATTTATTTATTTTTTAATTTATTTTATATTAAGTCATTTGTACATAGATTATACATACCTTTACGCCATTATGGGATTTGTCGTGTTGATTGTTTGTACAAACTGGAGTGCTTACATGCTACTAATCAACATAGCATTCACCTCTTTTGCCCAATTACAGCATTAAGACATTTGTGTTTTACACCTGATAGATCCAACTTGTACTTGCAATATGCTCCATAGGTGTGGTCCCCCTACTAACCCTCCCTCTATTGACCCACACCCCTCCCTTCCCCTCTCCCTCCCCTTCCCTCCTTCATCCTAGGCTATAGTTGTGTTTCATTTTTCATATGCAAGTGTGAGTGATTATTTTGGGCCTTTTTAAACAGAATATTGCCATACTGAAAATTTGTACTATTTTGTGCCTTCTTTCCCAAATCAATGATATATCCTCAAGATCTTTTCATGTGTTTGTAAAAGGCTGTGGAAGCTCATTTCTAATTATTAACAAAATCATGTCACTGAATAGTGTGCTCTCCTTTGTTAAGTGAGTTCCCCGTCATTGGCTGTTTAGGTTGTTTCCAACTTTATTTTGTTATGATAATCATTTTCTAATATAAAAAATCAGCTATATGTGTGAAGACATCTATGATTATTTTTCTAGGATAACTTCCAAAAACGGGAATTACTTAGTCAAAGGGTGCATTTGTAGGTTGGGATATGCTTTCCATACTTATTTCAAAATCCAAACATATGTATGCTTACGTGTGTACACGCATATATTCATATACACGTGTAATCACAGACACATAAAAAAAAATGACTTCATGCAGTACATACAGCTCTACCCTCTGTGTTTCAGCGTGCACACTGATGGTACTTTGTGTAAGTAGTTGAGGAAAAATTGTTTGTCGGAGGGAGTGGTGGCTATGCCGAAGTTTGGGCCTGGATGACAGCTATTGGAGAGAGGAAGGGTGGCGGGATAGGACAGCATTTTCAAAGTCGAAGGAGTAACGAGCATAAAAGTTTGCAAGTAGGAAATGTGTTGGGTTCGTGGTGTCTGCAAATAGCTGGGTTTGGCTGGAATTTGGACAGAAAGGTGCGAAGATGAGAAACTCTGAAGGGACTCGAAATACACACGGTGCGTGGAGCTCAGCTTTTGCAAGAAGCTCGGTGGGGCCTGAGGAGAGGCTACTTAGTAGAAGAGTGGACGGTTACTTTTTTAAACTAAAAAATCACAGTTGTTGCCAGGTAGAAACTTAATTGGCATGATGCAAGCCTGAAATCGTGAGAAAATTGGAGGCGGTGCCCAAGTTATCCAGGTGACAAGGTATTTCGTGGTTGGGATGGAGGGGAGGACAGGGCGTGGGGACCCAGGCGCTGATTTAAGAGCCCTTAAGAAGTGGAATTAAGAGAGGGAGGGCAATCTCTGCGTTGTGCTCAGCTGGGACGTGGTGGTGATGGGGTCATGGGCCACCCAGTGCACCACAGACTGGGATGAGCCATCCATGAGAGCCGGTCTCGTGGAATTTCCCACCCGCCCCCCTTCATCTGGGTGGAGTGTACGTGCAGAGAATAATGTAGGTTCTTCCTGAGAACGAACACCTCCAGGAAACACATCCCCCTCTGGCCTCTTTAAACCCTGTCCTTGCGTCAATAAAAGCAACAAAATCTGATGGGACTTGTCCGTCCATCGCCTAACCCCTTAGCCATGTTCGCCGACTCGCTGCCCCTGTGCATTGGGCTAATATTTCTTTGCCCTGGAAATTATGACTTCCTGCCTGGAGATGAAACATGAACTTGTTTGCTTTGCCTTGTTTTTCCTTGTCAGTCAGTCACTTTCCCTCTAATGTCACAAACTTTGGCTGAAGATTTTGGCCCTACTGAGGCATTTGGGGCGGGTTTCTCAGCAGTTTCTATGGCGGCATTTCGGATGGTGAGAAGCGCTGGAAATGGGGACTGTCTTTGTCACACGTTCCATGTTCCAGGAAGGAGTTGGCAGGGGGTGAAAAGGGTTCCTTTGCCCTGTGCTCTAGAAAGTCCAGCATCTTCTACAGCGGGGGTCCCGATCTCAGAGGTGGAGAGGTCCAGGCGAGTCACACAAATGCAGCCACAGGCAGGTGTGTACAAGAATAATGGTGACCTGGCAGGGACTATGCTGAGCTGAAGTCCTGGACTTTTCCCAGCAGTCACAGCTGTGAGAACATGTTGCTAGATCACCCCCTCTCTCTCTTTTCTTTTTTTAGTTCATTCAAAAATGCATTTTTCTAATTGGATACTTACTAAAACTGCAATTAAACATGTATGTGCATTACTGAGCATGCTATTAAAATGATCACCTGTCCCTACCGCTCGTGTAGAATATTGCAAATCCTGTCGACCTTCCCTGCGTGATTCCTCCAGTAATCTCCAATTCCCTGCCACGTGCAGTAGCCACTCACCCAAATTAGGTGTTTGCAATTCCCTTGCTTTTCTTTTACCATTTTGCAGCATGGACTTATAGCCCCAAACACTTGTTGAACATGTACAGAGAGGCGAGTACAAAAATATCCACACTGACATTTTTCATATTAGAAAAAAAAAATTCATTAAAGGAGAATGAAAAATATATTGAGAGTTATTCAGGCCTGTAGAGGGATAAACCACAGCTATGTGAATCATATAGGTGGATCTTAGAAAGATGCATGGTGAACAATGCCAGTTGCAAATGTGTAGTGTAGTTTGATAGCGTTTTATATTTTGTGAAACTCAAAGGGATCATCCCATTTTCTTTGGAAATTCTGGGAATTTGGAGTTTTTGCAATATCTCCCAATTTGTATGTGTTGTAAAGTCATTTACTATATTAAAAAAAAGTACTGTGATCTCCAGACAAAAGGTGTCTTTGGAAGACATCCTTTTTATGAACCGTGTGTTTTTGACTTTAACCGTGGGGCCTTACATCAACTCCTATTTTTACTGCTTTTATTTTTTTCTTTCTTTTTTTTTAATAAATTAATTTTTTTATTAAGTCATTTATACTCTTTTTTTTTTTATTATTATTATTGGGAATTCATCGAGGATACAAAGAACCAGGTTACATTGATTGCTTGTGTTAGATAAAGAACCTCTTATAATAGTGTTCCGTCCCCCAAAGGAGTAAGGTACTAACACGTGCCAGTTACCAATAAGGACCTCGTTTGAGTCTCATGACCGCTCGACAAGGCAGATGCTGTTATTAATATTGGTCCCACCTTATCAGTGAGGCCCAGAGAAGGTACGTGGTTTTCTCAGCGCGCCTGCACTGCTGAGTGGCCCAGCTGAAATTTGAGCAAAGCCAGTTGCCTCCAGATTCTTGCTTGTATCTATTATGCTAAACCTCTTCCCTCCCCATTCGTTGGTGGCTGATTTTTGGTGAAAATGCATATACACGGAAACTCATAGATGATGCCATTCGTAAGGTTTCAGTTTCCTTGGAAGGAGAACATTGACTTAAAAAATAATCAACCTGGATGTGGCCTAACAGGAAATTCACAGTTTCATCTTTCAAAGAGAAAATTCTAACTCAGTCGGCCAAGAAGCCAAGATCAAACGCATTGTCATCGGTGGGAATCCACAGAAGGTTTTATGTTGCTGTCTGATGCCTCCCTTTCTGGGCTTGGGGTCAATTTTTTATATCCTGATGGCCTTTTGCAATCAGCTGCATCAATTCTAATGAGATATACACGGAGATACTTTTAAATGGGGTACTGTATGTGAAGTTTCTCTTTTAAGTCAGCGGGCATTGTGTTTCTAAAATAAAAAACACCTTTGTTTCTTCTGGCTATAGAAGGAATACACGTTAGATTGCAAAGCATAGGAAAGGAATTAAAAGTCACCCACAGATGTCATCATAGTTAATATGTGGACTATACCCTTTCAAAAGCTTTTTTCACACAAGCTTGCGTAATATAGACAATATGATCACATAGAAGGTAGCATAATACCATAGCTATTTTCCTCTTGAATATTTATGGTGAATATTTTTTCCTCTCCATAAATAAAGCTGCACCTAAAGAATTTTAATGGCTATAAATATTCCATGGCATGGATAGGACATATTTACTTAGCCTTGTTACTGGATGTGTGTTTTTCTTTTCGTTTTAACTTCTATTCTAAACAACACTGACATGAACATCCTTGCATTCCTATCTTTGCACATGTATCTATTTATTTCCTTGGGGTAGAATCCGAGAAGTGGAATTGCCATAGATTATGCGTGTTTTTAAGGCTTTTGCTCTATATTGCCAAATCGTCCTAGAAGGCGTAATTTATTGACTAGCATATAAAGGGCCTTGCTTAATGGGATTTGATATTCACTAGCTTTGAAGGCGCTATCGCAGCCTGTCATGTCTGGGGCCTGGAGGTCCCCTCTGATGTAAATCAAAACATTTGCGTTAACAACATTCCGCCTTGTCAGTCACCCACAAATTATAGGAGGCCTCTTCTGTCTTTGCCGATAACAAAAAAAAGGGAAAAATTACCCCCAAATGGCATAAAAATTAGGAACCAGACAAGTAGTCACCCACAGAAGACAAGTGAGACAACATCTGAAGAATCTCAGACTCCGGGTGAAGCACACGGAGAATGAACTTGAGTTGTTTGGGTTTATAGGCTGACTCCGGAGCACTCGGTGACATGAGTCAGCCACACAGTGCTGGGCACAGATGATCAAAACTGGGAAGTGTGCAGAGAACCGAGCTGATCAGCCCTAAACAGTCATGATCTTTGGTAGTGGTAAGATGGTAATTTACTTAAGTCATAAATCTTGCCCTGACATTAGATAGGTTTTCTCTGCAAAATTACTTCTAATTTTCAACTTTGGCTTCCTGTAGCCACCACGTGGGAGAATTGGTAAGAGAAAACATTATTTTTTTAAAAAAGTGATATCTCAAAGTAGTTTTGATTTGCATTTCTCTGATGATTAAGGATGATGAGCATTTTTTCATGTGTCTGTAGGCTGTGCACCTGTCTTCTTTAGAGAAGTCTCTCTTCAAGTCTTTTGCCCACCCTGAGATGAGATCACTTGTTCTTTTCTTGCTAATATGTTTGAGTTCTCTGTGAATTCTGGTTACTAAACCTTTGTCGGAGGTATAACCTGCGAATATTTTCTCCCATTCTGAGGATGGTCTGCTTGCTGTACTTACTACATTCTTGGGTGTGCAGAAGCTTTTTAGTTTGATCAGGTCCCAGTAGTGTATTTTTGATACTGCTTCAACTGCCTGGGGAGTCCTCCTCAGAAAATATTCACCCAAGCCAATTCCTTCAAGAGTTTTCCCTGCACTTTCTTCTAGAATTTTTATAGTTTCATGTCTTAAGTTTAAGTCTTTAATCCAGTGAGAATCTGTCTTAGTTAATGGTGAAAGATGTGGGTCCAGTTTCAGTCTTCTACAGGTCACCAGGCAGTTCACCCAGCACCATTTGTGAAATAGGGAGTCTTTCCCCACTGAATGTTTGTAATTGGCTTGTCAAAGATCAAATAACGATAAGTAGCTGGATTCATCTCTTGATTCTCTATTCTGTTCCATACATCTATCTCTCTGTTTTTGTGCCAGTACCATGCTGTTTTGATCACTATCGATTTATAGTAGAGTCTCAGGTCTGGTAGCATGATTCCTCCTGCTTTGTTTTTATTTCTGAGTAATGTCTTGGCTATTCGAGGTTTTTTTTCTGATTTCATATAAAATGAAATAGCCCACATAACAAAATCCCAAAACCAAAGATGTTGGCGTGGATGTGGAGAAAAGGGAACACTCCTACACTGCTGGTGGGAATGCAAACTAATACGTTCCTTTTGGAAGGATGTTTGGAGAATACTTAGAGATCTAAAAATAGACCTGCCATTCGATCCTGTAATTCCTTTACTTGGTATATACCCTGAAGACCAAAAATCACATTATAACCAAGACATCTGTACCAGAATGTTCATTGCAGCCCAATTCATAATTGCTAAGTCATGGAAGAAGCCCAAGTGCCCATCGACCCACGAATGGATTAATAAATTGTGGTACATGTATACCATGGAATACTATGCAGCCTTAAAGAAAGATGGAGACTTTACCCCTTTCATGTTTACATGGATGGAGCTGGAACGTATTCTTCTTAGCAAAGTATCGCAAGAATGGAAGAAAAAGTATCCAATGTACTCAGCCCTACTATGAAGCTAATTTATAGCTTTCACATGAAGGTTATAACCCAATTATAGCATAAGAATATGGGGAAAGTGACAAGGGAAGGGAGGGGAGGGGAGAGGATGTGTGGAGGGAGGGTAAATGGTTGGGGCCACACCTATGGTGCATCTTAGTCGGGTTCAGACAAACTTACTAAATGCAGAATACAAATGTCTTCATACAATAACATGAAAGAAAATGACATGATGGCTATGTCAAAAAGTTTGATGAAAACGTTTGATTGTATATAAAACCAACACATTGTACCCCTTGATTGCACTAATGTACTCAGCTATGTTTCAACAATTAAAAAAAAAAAACCAATATGTGGCATTTTGCATTTGTTTCTTTCATTTAGCATAACACTTTCAAGATCCATTCACATCTTAGCATGTATTGGTACTTTGTCCACTTTTATGGACAAATAAGATGCCACCATATACTATACTGCATTCTGTTTCTTCATTCTTCTGGTGACGAGCATTTAGATTGGTTTTGTTTTCCTTAATCTGATGAACATTTCTATGAACATTTAAGTAGGAGTTTTTGTGTGGACGTATCTTTCGCTTCTCTTGGATATGTATACCTATCATGTAGAGTAGATAATTCTGTAGTAAAGAAGCTGAAACCAGTAATAGCCTGTGTTTAACTGTTTGAGGAATTGCCAGAATGTTGTTCAAAGTAACTGCAACATTTTACATTCCCCTTTGCAGCATATGTGAGCTTTGATTTCCCTGCATCCACACCAACATCTGTCACCACCTGACTTTTTGACATCGGCCATTCTCGTGGGTGAGCAATGGTATTGAATTGTGGTTTTGATTTACATTTCCCTCATGACTAATGAGGCTAAGCCTCTTTTCTTTTGCTTAGGTCAATTTATATATCTGCTTTGAAAAAATGCTTACTCAATCCTTTGCCTTTTTATTAATTGTGTTGTCTTTTTGTTGTTGAGTTGTAAATTTTTATATACATATTCTGTGTATGAATCCATGATCAGACATGTAAATATTTTTGAAAATATTTTCACTAATACAAGGGTTATGTTTACTATCTTGGTTTTATCCTTTGAAGTATAAGAGGTTTTTTTTTGTTTGTTTGTTTGATTTTTTGCTTAAATCCAACTTATCTTTTTTTTGGTGTGATATTTAAGAAACGGTTGCCTAATTAACATTCACAAGGTTTACTCTTTTTTTTCTTCTAGGAATTTTATAGTTTCAGCTTTTACATTCAAGTCTCTGATTAATATTGACTTAATTTTTGTGTATGGTGTCAGGAGGAAATACTACATCATTATTTTGCCTGTGGATATCTAGTTGTCCCAGAACCATTTGTTGAAAAGACTATTCTTTCTTCCATTGAATTATCTCGGCATATCAAAAATCAACTAGCCATGAATGTGAAGGTTTGTTTCTGGATTCACAAGTCTATTTCATTGATTTATACGTCTACCATTTGTTGGTATAAAACCGTACTGATAAATTTTGTAGAAAATTTTGAAATTGGAAAGTGTTAGTCCTCTTATTTGTTTTGTTTTGTTTTGTTTATGCTATTGTTTTGGCTTTGCTGGGTCCCTTGCATTTCCATATGAATTTAAGGAAGAGGTGGTGAAATTTTCGGGAAAAAAAAAAAAAACATTCAGGTAGGATTTTCATAGGGATTGCCTTGAATCTGAAGATTAATTTTAGAAATATTGCCATCTTAATAATATTATATCTTTTCTCCATGAATATGTCTCTTTCCATTTATTTGGGTCATTTTAAATTTCTTTTAGTTGGCTTTACATTTTTCAATATATTTATGTACTTATTTTTACTTATTCCTAATTATTTTTGATGCTAGAGTAGATTAAATTGTTTTCTTAACTCTTCATGGGTTTTTAAAATTTATCTGATCCTCAATTGCTGTGTGGACTCCATTATAACATCAAGACCATTGATCACTGAATATTTAACTAAAATATATAATGACGTGTCTATAGGAAAGGCAATTTTGTGGTTTTCATGGAAAATGTAACGATAAATAGAGCATTAAACGTATAAAATTATATTTTTCTTGCAGGAAAAATCTCTTAAATGCCAGAGTACCTGCCATATGAGTAATAAATAGATGACCAACATAAGATGATCTTTTCTCTAACAAAGGAGTGAATAGTTTCTGCTGAGCTTCTTAGTCCTACCTGCTGTTTCTGGTGTCCTCTTTGCACTCCAGGAACTCCAAACTGCTTACATCTTCTAGACTGTGCCATTTCTCTCTTACTTGGGCTATTCTGCATCAATGAATGTGCCTGTGCACTTTTGTATTTCCTTCCCGAAGCTCCCTGTCACTACCTAACTCTTCCTTACCTCCTGGTCTCAGCCTAGTATAACTGTCATCCCGTTGGGAAGCCTTTCCTGATGTTTTGTGAGTGGGTGGGTCTCCTGGGGTGAGTCGCACTTACCCTCACTTTGGCACCGTCACTTGTCTCTCCGGCTGTCGTACCCATAGTACACTGTCTCCTCCCAACAAAGTCCAGCATCTACGAAGTTTTTAGAAACTGAGGACACCTCCAAAATAATCAAACACAAATGAATAAAATTGCCCAGAATCAGCCCATATCCTTAGGACATTAGATTTAATCCACATTTTCTCCTCCTGTGTTTCAGATTTCTCTGTTTTCTGTGTCCCATTGCATCTCTACATTTTCTTACTTCCCTTTCAATCATCTACTTTTTTTTTTTTTTTTAGGCCATGTGTCTTTTTTTAAACACAGTTCCTATTTAATGCATCTTGAAAGGTTTTCTCTCACCTTTAAGTGGTCATAAAAACCACTGAGTTCTTGCACAAAACCATTAGGAAAACTATTCTGAAGAGGGACGCAAATCATGTGGTCAGAACCCGCTTTCCACCACCCCCCAACACCAACATGACTAATTACATTTGAAATAATGCCATATATTTTAAATATATATATATAATTTTTGCTAAGTAGATTTACTCAGCATTTTGCTATTTTAAAATTGTATATAAAATAAGTGTTTTTAAACAAACCCATTGTTATATTCCATTTTCTCCTTCTGATCAACATGGTTTCTGAATTGCCTATTTGACCCAACGTTTATGGATCATTAAATGTTAGACCTGTCACTTCACCTCTTTGACTTCTAGTATCCGGGGTAATGACATGTGAACACTAACACCCGGTTCTCATGTGAAATGGAAGAAATAAAATTTTAAAGACATGTAAGCTGTCTGTCCCAGTTCCTGGTAGGTTGAATATGTAAAATAAATTAGTCCCTACCACCCTGTTCCCCACTTCCTGTATAAACACAGCTAGAGTCCCCATTTAAATGTCTGACTAAGTTAATAAACCCTATTTTTGAGTAAGAACATGGTTGATGGACATTTTGGAACATTGATCAAGAAAAAATGAAAAAGGATACGATAAGAAAACAACTAAAACAAACTGATGTTCTGTGTTCCTCACTTTTTTTTCTGTTTCTAAAAAAAGGTTATTTAAATTCAGACTCCGAAATGATGGCCTTCTCTTGAGGTTGGCTCTGGTTATTCCTTAATATACGCACCTCCCTCCAGAATGTCACTGTCGCTCCTTAACACTGCCATATTTTGCTCAAAGAGTTGAGTATTTTCCAAAACCCTGCAACCCATTTCCCCTATAAATTATTCTTATTAATGTTTCTATACTAAAATGCCTACATGTTGCATTTCTTTTAGTACAGGGGGCAATTTCAATATTTCAGAACCCCCTATAAATCAGGCATAATGTTGTAAAAATGAAGCAATTTGGCTGGAAAAGCAAAGACATGGTTCCTGCCTGACATTTGCATCAGAAAGTCAGCCAAGCTTTTGAGTGCATTAGGCCATGGAAACAAGAGTCCTCTTATGATAAACAAGCGCTCTGGGACACAGGGTATTATCACAAAGAGGATTATTTATGCTAGTTCGAGAAATAAGAAAGGGGGAAAAATGTAATCCCCTTCAGATCTTGAGGCTGCTGATCAAATAAAAATTTCAAAGGACAATTTTTTGAAAATTGGCTCTCAGAGTGCCTGGTTTTAGACAGAAACTAAGTGGACAGAGGGATCAGGGAATGACAGGACATTGCACAAAGAGAGTTAAAATTCTCTTGAAGCAGGATTTTAATTCTCTTAACTATCAGGAACCATCCTTAGTCCACTACAGACCCCATTGGAAGTCAAATCATCTCTATGGGGCTAGAAGGCTTGAAAATATGCATACAGAAATGTACACTCATTTGGAAACACAGTCACGACGTCCCACAGACCAGAAAACACACTCTCAAAAACACCCAACAATTCCCATTCATGATATTTGCACTGCAGGGGTTTAAGCAAAATCCTTAACTTTTAAAAGCAGAAAGTGTCTTTAAACTTAAATTGACAAACAAAACCCTAAGTCTTTTAACTTTTTCTTTACAATGCTTCAAGAATTTCTAATCTGAATTTTTCTTTGTCATTCTTGTATTCAAGATGAATAAAAAGCATGATGTATAGCTACATCGCAAACATATGAAGAAATTTGAACTCATTATTAGAAAATGGAGGAAATAATTTATATTTATAATAAATATTTATTTATATATGTTTATAATGTATGTATGTTTATCTACACCAGGATAGAAGCTAACTGAAGTGGCTGTGGCCACCTGTGACCATTCTGCATAGTTTGGAAAAGTCAAAATCATTCAAGAAACTACAGACTCATGGTGAAACATATTAGGGTTCAGACCATGGCTTCAGACTCCGGCTTTGTTCCCCCAGTTATTACTCTATAGCACTGAAAAAATATTTAAGTTTTCTATGTCTCAGTTTCTGCACCTTTAAATTGGGGTAAAAATTATCTGGTATTTGGATTGTTGTCTGGATCACGTTGTCTTTCCTTCTAGTATGATGCCGAGAACATACGAGGCATCCCTTCAACACGGTCACTGTACGTCCACATAATAGGTTTTTAAAACTGATGTGTAGATTTTATTTAATCAAATCAACACTAAGGTAATCCCATTCGAGCTTCATTGAATGAAACACATTCAAAAGAAACTAAGAATCAGAAGGGAGAATTTTATGTAAAATGTACTCTTTTATTCCAGTTATGTATATCTATAAAATTCCTGAGTATGTGGGAAAAGGAAGCCCTTTGCTATCAGCCACGGGAAGACAGATGAGCAGATCACACCAGACAGCCTAGAGAAGCCCTCTAGGGGGATGACAGATGCGCAGAGATACTCAGACATTTCCTGCCTTACAGTAGGTACTAAACAATAACCTAAAGTCAAGTGAAGAAGCCAGCCCAGCAGCGAACAAGTGGATCTGACGGATGCTTCCCACCTAATTGGCTTCTTGCCAATTGCGTCATGGGGGCTTGACTGGGGGCAATCTTCCATTCTGTGTTCCTGCACCTTTATATCCTAGGTTATATCCCCAAGACTAGGTACAGCCTCTTTCTCTAACATGAGGAGTCATCAAACTAACAGGAGATATTGGCTAAATGACGAAGATCCGTTTGATACCAGATAAGTATGTATGCAAGAAAGACTATTTGGAGCAGCTCTCGTGGGAATATGGTGAAAAGGTGAAGCGCTTGGCACATTGCAAGCTCTAAGGAAATAACTGTCGCGTGAGGGTTTTTAGACAAGTACTTTAAATAACTGCAGCAATTTTTATAATTATATATGCATATCATTATTTTTAACATAATGTTTCATGGCAATTTTAGCTAACATGTCCAAAGAAGGAGAAGAATTAATGATCAGGATTGAATGTTGGAGAATAAAAATACTGGGGACAAAGGGAGAATGAGACCCACAGAAGTTGTCATAACCCTACAAAGTACTACTAGGGATTTTTTGCATGTTGGCCAAAGACTAGAAAGAGAGGTGGGTTATGTCCAAAGAGCAAAAATGAGACTAATATAGTTCCTGAGGCCCATTTCTGCATCCCCGTTCCTCATTTCATCTTTTATCTACTTGCACCTTGTGAGACCTTCGCTCCATGCAAACGATGTGCGTCTTTTCTAGCAATCAGACCTCGTCCACCAAAAAGTGGAGACCTTGTTCCACATCCTGTATTACCAAAAGGAAATAATCCTGCCCATGTGACACATTTATCTTTAAAATCTCTAGTTGCCTTCTTTTCTCGGGATATAGATGTTCTTTCCTGCTAGAGTGTTTGGGGGGACACAGGCTGTTATAGGTTGAACTGGGTCTTCTCCAAATTTACATGCTGAGGCCCTAATCCCCACTGTGGCTGTATTTAGAGATGGGGCCAGTAAGGGGGTGATTAAGGAGGCTGGAGTCCTAATCCTATAACACTGATGAGAAGAGGAAGAAATATCAGAAATCTTTTTCTCCATACATTCATACACAAGAAAGTAGCCCACTGCAAACCAGGTAGGAAGTTCTTACCAGAAACCCACCCTTTGGCACCTGGGCGTTAGCCTTGCAGCCTCCACAACTGTAAAATGTAACTACATTTCTGCTGTTGCCACAACCCAGTGTGAGGGTTTTGTATGAGGGTCGCCAGAGAACACAATACACGCCTTACAAAGGACTGGATAAAATGATGGGAGCTCCTGACATCCTTAAAGACAAGATAACTAAATAGACCATGTAGGATGTGGATTTTTTTTTATAAGCTCTTCAAATTAATCCACATAAAGACTAAGTTAAATGTTTTTTAAATTCTGCACACTAAAAAAAATTAATATATTACTGGGCTATTGGAGTGTTTGTTGCTCAAGTATTAACAGTTAAACAAGGACAGAAATTTTTCCAAAGGCTACTTAGACCAAGATTCTGAATCTATTCATCAATTCTCAGGATATAGGATCATTAATAGGAAGAGAAGGAAATCTAGAGGAGATAACTATTATGGGAGGCTCTGAGGTCTTGTTGTTCTTGTCTGTGTTGCAATTAATCAGTTAATTTTACAGAAGAAATCAACTGAGATTCTCTCTTCCTTTAAATTGAAAATAAAAATTGTATATATTGTACATACATTGTGGAATTACTCAATCAGGCCAATACACGCAGGTGTAACCTCAACACTTATCTGTTTGTGGTGATACTTAAAGTCCACTCTCCTAATGATTTTTAAAACGTAATAAATTGTTATGAACAAAAGTCATTATGTTGTAAGCTGAGCCATAATACTGTGTGATTTTATGATATTTTAAGATATATTTGAAGTTTTAAAAAGGTTTAACTCATCGAAGTAAAGAATAAGAGGGTATTTTCCAAGGTCTTGGAGTAGTGGGGATATGGTGGTCAATGGATACAAAATTTCAATTAGATAGAA
Source organism: Perodicticus potto (assembly GCA_963574655.1). Classification (NCBI taxonomy): domain Eukaryota; kingdom Metazoa; phylum Chordata; class Mammalia; order Primates; family Lorisidae; genus Perodicticus; species Perodicticus potto. The sequence continues at coordinate 76,189 of CAUYRH010064985.1, read as the reverse complement.
GGAATCATTTCTATTGTATGATGTGAGATTCCTCTTTAAATCAAGACGATTGATTACAGGAACATTCACTACTTTCAGATTTTTGGTTTCTAATTTGGAATATTTGTAGCCCAAACCTCCCCACCTTCCTACAAAGTTGTTTTCCACTACAGTCTATAGGCAACGTCTCCTTAGGGAGGATTGATAGGATAAAAGATAAACATCAAAAAAAAAAAAGCTAATCGAATTGAGTGTAATACAAAAAGCAAAAGTTAAAACATTTTAAAGTAAAAGAACTTTAAAGTAAAATTAGATAGCTGACTGAAAAAAAAAATTAAGCCTTGAAAGAAGTAGTTAGAATTGCTTAAAAATAGTTGAGACCTCTTGGAAATGTTTCCCCATGAATGAAGGAAACAAAGGAATTAATTATGCCCTACTGAATATTTCATCTTTATGCATGGATGTACTTCCTAGTATTCACCAGCCCTGAGAAATTCTCCCTCTCACCTAACTTCTCTTACCATTTTCCTAAACAGATACCTCAGATATCATTGTGTAAGCAATTCTTCCAAACATATATTTATCTATCCAGAGCAATTTTTAAACAATTTCATGGCTTGTGGACATCTGACCTCAAAACTTTGGCAAATTGCTAGGCCTTGTCCAATATTTTTGTTCCTAAATTTCTTATGAGCTGGTTATCCCCATAATTTCAGGGTTGAATTTGCTTTCCAGGTAAATTTAGGTCACTTGCGTTTCCAGTGTTCTTCTCTCAAACTAAAAGTTCAACTTCAGCCGATGGTTTAAAAAATGGAGATTTCAGCTACCTGGGGCATAGAGGAGAATCTCCGAAGCCTGTGTAATCAAGCAATTGAAAATAAATTGTGCTTTTTTTCAAGGGCTTAACTCTACCTGCTACTTTCGATGATTTAGTTATGATTTATCTTGTTATGTCACCTCTCACAAGATTGTCTGCAAAATACAGGTTTGCCAACGGCACATGAACTCTGCTGCTCCTGTTTTCAGTTGCAAAACAACATTAAGAAGCTATTTTTCCCCTTCTTGTCTAAGCTGAGAACCTAGTGCTGCCTTGATTGTCATCATCCATCCATGCTCTACACATTTAAGTGACTTTTTAACCTCTTCTCTCTGAATTTCTATGCTCCCATCCATTGAATGTGGACAGTAAGATCATCTATAGAGAATCACAGCAATAATGTGCATGAGACATAGGTTGCTAATTATTCCCCAGGGACTATTCTTACTTTCTTCATCTTAATAATTAAGCCTCTGTCTTTCAACTGACCACACAGCTTCTCAGTTAAAGCCTATTTGATAGGTGATTTGAGTGATGTGTCAAACTCTTGGGTGGTATCCTTACAAGGAAGTTTCTTGTTGTCTCTGTCCTCTTTCTTCCTTCTCAAGGGCTGGGTCATGTCCACGGTGGTGATGAACCAACTTTATAAAGCAGACAAGGGAACTCTCTGGGAGATGATAGAGAAACAAGGAAGACTCAGGTACAAAGTATTATGGAATTAACACACTGAACTACTTTCCAGTGAAATTTCACAAAAGTAAGAATAGAGCCTTCTATCTTAGCACAAGAATCAACCCCAAATCCAGAGTTATTGTGTAAAGTATGTCATGCAGACACCATAAGACAGAATGTAATGCCTTAGTTAATTCTTTCTCCTTCCCTTTTCTAGGACAGTGGTTCTGAGTCTGCACTAAGGCCTCCCAAACTCTGGCTCTGTTTTTCAAATCCAAATATGCCTTTGCACATAACAATCACACTATAGCACAAGGCAAGATCCAAACCAAAACATTACCAGGGTCCTGCACACTGATTGAGATAACCATCCCATTTTAAAGATGAGGAATACAGAACTCAAAAGAAGTAGCTTTTCCCATTATCACTATGGAGAAACTGTCAAGTTAAACACAAACACACCCTTTCAACAGAAAATATTTACAGTATTTGTTAGTGGGATGATAATTAGGGAAGAATATTAAACAGCACATATTATAAGGAAGGAGTGTCCCCATTGAAAGAGAATAATATCAAAATAGTCAATGAGTGTATTAACTGTAAACATGCAAATTATGTGAAAGTGTTCCTCAGATACACAAGCTATTTGATCATGCATTTTAATGCCTATAATTTCCTTGCTCCTCCCCCTTTTATTGGGCCCACCTTCAGGTATAGTTCAAACACTGCGTTTCTTCTGAATTAGTTTGGATTTTCTAAGGCAGCGGTTCTCAACCTTCCTAATGCCGCAGCCCTTTAATACTGTTCCTATGGTTGAGAACCACTGTTATAAGGTATTTAGACACTTGTTATGCCATATTTTCACGTAATGAATTGTAACACTGATCACATCCTCTTATGCAAGTCTCTCCCCAAAGGCAAAAACAACTTGATTTCTTGGGCCTCTAGCTCGGGTCCTAATTGGTGTGTAGTGAGTAACAAAGAAATATTTCAAAATAATGTCAATAATAATCTCAGTCCTTGCAATGTGCCATTCTTCGTGCTACTCATATCACTTGATCCCACAGGTGGGGAAGACTATTATCAGATCAGATACGTGCATGAAACACTGAAGTTTAAATGATTTGTTCAAGATTACAAAGCCAAATCAAAAGAAGATTAGAACTAAGGTTTGTATGATGCTAGTTCATTGACACTCAACCATACTATGTAGGCCTCCTTAGTTGACAAGATGAAACAATTACAATATTCACGTAAGTGCTATATGCTTCTCATTGTACTAGGCACAGAAGGTTATAAAAATCATTCTCTCTAGAATATTCTAGGGCTGGATAGGTGGCTGAAGCCTGTAATCTTAGCAATGTGAAAGGCCAAGAAGGGAGAGTTGTGTGAGGCCAGGAGTTCAAGAGCAGCCTAGGCAACAGCCTCTCTTCTCTTTTAAGAAGAAAGAAGAGTAAGAAAGAGAAAGAAAAGGAGGAGGAGGAGAAAGGAAAAAAACAATCAGCCCAGCATGGTAACAGGTGCCTTCAGACCCAGCTATGTGGGAGGAAGACCACCTTGTAGCAGGAGGGCCACTTGACCCCAGGATTTTGAGGTTATAGTGAGCTATGATGTTGCCCCTGCACTCCAGCCTGAGCAACAGAGTTAGACTCTGTCTTGGGGGGAAAAAAATCCAGGTATTCTACTGAAAGGAAGATGAAAACACACACATATACAAATGTCCTATTTGGGGGAGGAGAAAATGATTAAATACCAATAAACAACCCCAAAATAGTTTATCCATTTTGTTTAAATTCATGATGGTACATAATGAGGTTCAATGATCTGCCATATGATGATCATGTAAATACTCCCCTCTGCATTAAAAGAAAAGCAAATTTTATTTCTAGCTTCACTAGAATGATGAGTTGCTTATTCATAGAAATAACCAGGCTTTTAAAAAAAATAGACTATGAGCTGGAATTAGCATAGATTTTCAAAGAAACAAATCATGCCAGAAAATATGATTTTTTTGTCATACCATTTGGAGACATATCAATAGTGAAAGCATTGCAGAAGTATTAGGTCATATTTGATTTATCCAGCCCAAGTTAGTGTCTCAGGAAAACTTGCTCTCATATCAGACAAAATTACTACAGGTGTCGGATGAGCACTGTCAAATAGATTGCTCGCTCACAGGAAGACCATAAAACACAGCATAATCACAAATTGCCTGGCATTTAGATGAAAATGCCCAGACTAGAAGAGTTTATGAAACAGACAACCTAGAAGTGATGACTGTGCCTGAGAGTTTTATAAACCTAAATAGAGAAAATCATAACTCCCTTGTGAACTAGAAGGCTGAAATGCAAAATGAAATGATAGTCAGATAATCTGTTTCACCTATCTAGTATTTTTATATGTCCATATGTGCTAACATGTTTTATTATTTTCATGATTCATTTAATAAAATATTAATATGGGGAATAGGTAAGAAGACAGTTCACATTTACTTGGAGCCTAGGATATGCCATCCTTTATGTTAGGAGCTGTTCCTGTTTATTTATGTATTTATTTATTTTTGAAAGGCAAGATAGTTCTTCCGCACTTGAGAGCCTGGTTTCATATGTGAGCTGTGTGCCTTTGGCCAAGTCATATAACTTATCTGTTCCTCTTAAGGTTGCTGTGAGGACTAATTATGTTCACAAGTGCAAAGGGCACAGTCCGCCACAAGCAAAAGCATTGATCATTGCTGTCATTACCATCATTATCTTAGTCTTACAATGACTCTAAGTGGTAGGTAACAAAAGAGGTGTTTGCCTTAGTGTCTATGAGGACTGAAGTCAAACTGCGTTCCACTGGTCTCTATTTTGTGACCTGTGGCTAGTCTATTAAACGCTTTGCTTCAGTTCCTTCATAATTAAATCAGTGATCATACCTGTCTTTTAAGATTGCTATAAAGGTAATGAATTCAATTTACTTATCACCATGCCTGGCAAAATAAAAATTCTCATCAAGTAGAAGCTGTTATTGTTAGGAAAATTACATTGCCCTTGGAGCTGCCTGCTTCAATTTCAAATTCCAATGGTTGTTCAGAAGCTGTTTATATTTTTTAATAAAAATTTTTGATTGTATGTTTATAATCTTCCATGATTAAAAGCATATACATCCATAATCCCCAACCCAGCAAACTTATATCCCTAAAGCCCTGAGCAAGTCTTTCTTCTATATTACCTTTTATACTGCCCTATTTATTGGAGACATACCAGATGTTTGGAAAGAAGAGAGGTCATTTAGCCTACTGTTCAGTGTCAGACATGGTAAATTATTTATCCTACACAAATACATTCTTAAGATTTAGAAGCATTTTGTATTGCTGTTGCTTGCTTTAAAATCAGAGATAATATTGTGTGACACAATTTTAATTTACAACTTTCAGAAGTGATGTCTGTTTCCATACTTGAAAATGTTAACATGTCTTTGAGGTTTGTTGTTTATTTAAAAATTCATTTATTCTCTATAAATTCCATCTATCATTAATTTAACTAAAAGCACTTAACGTTTCCTAATGACCTATTGAGTGCTAGGACCTGTAATAAAAATACTAAGTATAGAAAAGTCAAGTCCCTGTTCTCTAGAATTTTAAATCAATAGGCAAATAAAGACAAGTTAGAGATCATAATAATCATTAGAGCAGTGTCATTGTACAGTTAGCTGCATTTCTAAAGTGTCCAAAGCTATTAGTATTTATTATAAAATCAAGATTAACTATAGATCTTTAACTATAGATTCTAACACAATATAAAGTCATACACTACTGTAGGTCTTTTAAAAGTGAGTTATCTCAGAAGTAATTAATCCAGGTTGAAATCTTCTAGTTTAGTTTTTTTAATTTCTTTGGTCATTTGCTTCTACCATTTGATTTTTTTACTCCATCAGACTGCATTGTGGTTGAGTGAGAGGATATGGATATAGTAGAATCCAGGATATGGTAGAGTCCCGGGATATGGTAGAATTTTTCTGTCACTAAAGAAGGTTCTGTGTTGCAAGAAAATTTGGGTATTTTCCTGAATCTAATGTAAACATATATGAAGAAGGAATAATTTACTATAAACTGATATGTGTTAGAAAAATGTAAATGTAAAATATGTCATATGGTAAATATGTGTTATTTAAAAACAGGTGCTCTATAAATATTTATTGGATAAAATCACATACCATGTTTATTGAGGAGAGTAAGGTGTTTGAAAACAGATAATGAGTCTAGGAAAGTGGATAAAACATGGCCCCAAATGTCATCCAGCCTTACACCTAAAAGACAAGAAGAAAAACATGGGCACTTCCTGGCCTTTCTGTACTGTCGGATGAAACTCTTGCAAAGTAATGATGACAGAGTAGCCATCTCAGAGTCTCCATGCTTTATACTAGACATATTTCATGTACCTTATTTCTTACTACCTTCCCTCAAAATATTTCAGGAATGGAGGGCAGATCTCCTTATATTTATTTTTAAATGAGAGCTCTAACACTCATAAAAAGAGTTTTTAAACCGTTACATAACTAGTAACTAGTGGCATAGAAAGTAAGGTTGAGTGTCTTCTGACTCCATAATGCAATCTTCCAGGAGGAATATGTAGGCCATTTTTTGACTATTTTAATTCCGGGGCAACTTATACTCTTCTAAAATTATATACCTGCCTCATGATCTAGATGATTCCAATATGCTTACGTGGGTTATTCTACCTCCCTTTGACCTCTCAGTTCCTTGTAAACCTCTCCTCTGGCATTAATGCCAGCGCACCTACCACAGTCACTCATCCCCATGACTACACCTCAATGTCACCATTTCCAGCTGTGGGGATCATGGAAAGATGATCACGCAACCTCCCCTCCTGGACTAGCATCTCTTCTCTTTCTACCTTCCTCTCCCTCTTCCAACTCCACCCTCCTGCTGCATCATGTCCTAAAATTCACTCATCTTACTACTTTTCTCTTTTCACCTTGAAGTGCTCAACAGGTGTACTTATTATCGCCTCTATTCCCTCAACCCCTTTGTCTATCTCTGCTTTTCTTGTACGAAGGTCACTATGAAAGTTTTGAGATAGACTGTGTTATGCTCCATTATTTCATTTCCAAGAAACACAGTCATCAGTATCCTTTCTGATTCACCTGTGCAAGTTTCAACGTGCTGGGCTTATCAGTGTTGCTGGAAGGCTTCATTTGTTTCCATTGCATGGGCATTTCTTGATTTTAGTTCATCTCAAAACTTTTTTTACATCCCACGAACTATTACACTGATATGAAAACTGATAGTGAAGAACGGTGAAGATTTATAATACATTCCATTGGTATACAGAGCTAGAAAAACAAAATTCTATCTCCTTAGCAGACTGAGAGGGAGTGACACTCACTATCCTCATTTCATATGAGAGAAAAATGGTTCCTCATGGGATTAAGTGACTTTCTCAATATCAAAACAAAGCACAGAGTCATAATTTAAACCCACATTTTCTAAGGAGACAAAAGTTGGTTGAAAGGCAGAGTCTTAGGAATGCAGAAACCCCTAATTGTAATTCAAAAATAGAATCTAAGAAGGAATTTAATGGAATTACTTAGAAAAGTAACTGGCAACTGAAGCATTATATATATGCTGCCTATGTTGAAATATTTTAAAATAATGTATTTTCATCTATTTATTTATTCATACAGTAAACTGGTTCACTATAAAACCAATTCAGCAAAAATTATACTTCACTGTTCTTTGCATGTACTTGAGATAGTGAGAGAACACAGAAGGGAGAGAAATTGCTGTAAGCAAAAGTCACATTCAGCAGGGTAGTGAGAATGAGTAATCCTCCAACGGCTCAGTGTTAAATTCACAGTTCTTTCGGATACGACGAGTAAATGTTCATGTCAAAAACCTAACTACTAAAAGGAACAAGTATGGTTGAGATTTATTTTAGGAGTACAGAAATTTCTCAGAATTTTAAGACTGAAATGAAGATATGTCCAGACATATCCAAGTAAAACAAAGGAAATCAGAAATTTACAACCAAGGTCACTCTATTTATCTCTTCGAGATCCACCTGGTATCTTTTGTGTTCGGTAGTCTGCTGACCCACATCCCTCCCCAACGGGTGTCTCTGTTTGTTGCCTTGCTTGATTGCTAAGTGCAGAAGGTAAAACCATGAACACAAACAAATATGGTCTCTGTTCTTAGGAAACCAAAGGTTACTGCTTAGAGAACAGGTCAGACTGATATCAAGTAATCACAGAAATATGAATAGATAATAGAGCATGTGTTATTCTGGACTTCTTAAGCTTCAAGACTATATAATACACTTGACCTTGCCAAAGAAATAGGGAAACTTTTATTGAAAATGAAACAACTGAGGGGGTGCTGAGGAAGATGGCAGATTAGAAACAGCTCCTTACAAGCCACTTGCAGAGAGATGGTGGAACTAGAACTCACCACTTCCACTGACTGTGGAAACTTTCATAGGGACATCACTACAAGGGCAGTGCAGCAGTGGGGAACTCCAGAAGCTGGCAAGGAGGTCTGGAGCTGAGAAAAGCTGGCAGAGAAGGCAAATGCTTGCATACAGGCAGGGACTAGCTGACCATCCCTCAAGAGGTCTGGGGACAGGAAAGGGCTGTCCTACAATTTATTGATTTTGGACTAACCAGCCCCAGCAAGCATTTTGAACTGCTTAAAAGACTGAGGGGACTTGAACAGCATCCTGGGTGGGATGGATTTCCCATTGGCTTGGCTGATAACTGGGCACTACCATTGTGGGAAGGCCAGGCTGGAGGAACAGTTTTCAGGGTTCTAGTGTATGCTGGCTCTGGCACACTTGCTGAGCTGGGGCAACCATCCTTGGGGTAAGCTGAGTGGACCCTGCACCCCCAGGAAGGTCATGTTTTTGTCCAAAGGTACTGTCTGATGTGCCTCCTAAAGAAGTGTCAAGAGCTTTAAGAACCCAATCAAGTGGGGACTGAATGCTGATGAAGCAACCAGGCCCTGACTGAGGGCAAATAAGTCAGAAAGATGGGACCCAATCTCCTCTGGAACTAGAAAGTGGCTTCCAGCTTCCATCTTTATACAGCAAAAGTAGTGAATGTGTTCTCAGTCTCCAAACACGGTAGCACTACCTGGTGTCTATGCAATTTGTATACAGATATTTTTAAATTTCATTCATTTTTTACTCCTTTTTACCATTTTTTAAGTTGTTTTTTTTTTTTTTCTTTTTTCTTTTTTTGGTTGTTGTGGTTATTGTTCTTGGGATTTTTTTCTTATGTTGTATTTTTATTTTTTCATTTTTACTTTCCTCAATAGCAAGGGCTGCTCTATTTTTCTTATAGTTTTCAGCCTCTTTTATTCTTTCCTCCTTTTTTACTTCTCTCCTTTTTTTCTCTCTTTTGGTAGAGATTTTTCTACTATTCTCCTTTTTCCCACATAAATTTCTCATACAACAGCTAAGATACCCCTTTGTTTATCTTTTACATTGTATTTTAAATTTTCTGTTATCTATTCTTATTTTTTAAATATTTTTGTCCTTTCCTTTGAGTGCTGCAGGGTCAAGGAATTGGTCTGGCTGGGGATTCATGGTATCGGTCTCACTCAGGGACGTCCTGAGCTCATGGTCTAGGGTATCCTTCTAACTTTGGCTTTTGGAAAGACAATATTGGTAGGTACCCACTGTAAATACTGATTTTTTTCTTTTTCTTCTATATGTGCTTGAAGTGGGGTCTTGATATTGCAAGTAAGGAGCTGGTAAAGAGCTCCTGACTTCAAAAGACCAGCCCAACCTGGCCTCCCAAAGGCCTGTATTTACAGGTATAGTCAAAGAAGCCTGCTGATCACCATTTTTCCAGCCCTCTCTTTCACTCTTTGGTTCTTTTTCTTTCCTTATTTTCAATTTTTGCTTTCAGATCCCCCCTTTTTTTTTCTTTGTGCTTTTTATTTTCCTTTCTCCCTTCTTGTTCTTTACCCTTCTCTTCCCTTTGGCTTTATACCAAAAGTCTACTTCAGCACCTAAGCTCTTATACAAGATAATTTAAAGCAAATGAGATAGTGAGAGAGATAGAAGAAAAAAGTAAGAGAAGGAAGTGAACAAAAAGAGGAAAACACATATGGGGAAGAGCCAAGAGAAAAGTTCTGGAAACATAAAATCAAAACACAACAATCCCCACAAGGAACCACGATGCAACCACCAAGAGGATTCCAGCTATAAAGAATTAACAGAAATGACAGAAACGAAGTTTAAAATATTGGTGGTAAAGGCTATAAAGGAAATTGACAAGAAAGTGGAAAAACAGAATCAAAAAAATGGATGAAAAATATGAAAAATATAGAAAGGGTATGGCAGACAGACTTTAGGGAATTGAAAAAGTCAATCAGGGAACTTAAAAATGCAGTAGAAAGTATTAATGACAGATTAGACCAAGGAGAAGAATCTCAGAGCTAAAAGATAAAACTGTTAAGCTAGCCTAGGTAGGTAAAAGGCAGAAAAGGAGAGAGAGAAAGCACAGCATTCACTCAGTGAATGAAGCATTCAAACATACAAATTACAGGGATCCCTGAAGGGGAAGAAGAACATCCAAAGGAACAGAAGCCCTACTAGAGAATATCACAAATGAAAATTTCACAAGTTTCCCTAAGGATTCTATAACATTTCTTTCAGAGGGATATCGAACCCTGAGTTAGAGCATCTCTAATACACTGTAATGACCTGTCCAAAGTCAAGACAAAAGAGAAAATTCTACAAGCAGCCAGGAGTAAGTGACAATTGACCTATAGGAGAAGATCCATTAGGGTGACAGTGTATTTTTCATCTTAAATTTTTCAAGTCAGAAGAGAAGGGTCATCTACCTTTAACCTTTCAAACCAAACAATTTTCATCCCAGAATGCTGTATCTTGCTAACATACAAAATCGATGGAGATATCAAATCTTTTACTGACATTGACGAAATTTTACCACAACCAGAGTGGCTCTACAGGAAGTACTTTGACCTATTTTCCGCACTGACCATCACAATGGGCCACCAGCAAAGTAAACACCCAGAAATTAAAGGACAAAACCCAGCTTCCACAATGGTGCAAAGGATAAATTCTCTTTTTTAACCAGGAATGCAGAAACTTCTAATTGCATATCAAAAATAGAATCCAGGAAGGAATTTAATAGAATTACTTAGAAAAGTAACTGGCAACTTTCTGGTAGATTTTATCTTAAGGGCAGTGGCCTCACCATTTATCTCAGTATCTTCACTCTTCATCTAGCTTTTACTAAATGCTCAAGACTGTTAGGAAATAAATAAATGCATAAAATCTTGGATATGTAATATTTATTTTTCCATAGTTATTATCACAGTTTCTAGCAGATCACAAATTTGGGAGAAGCTCTTAAAATCCCAGTTCCAAATCTCCTATCCAAAAAGAATTTAGAAAAAAAGTATGAAGGGGCCAGAAACCTACATTTAGCCTATGTAGCCTATGTATTGTTCTTCCATAATGGGTTTTCGTCAATCACAACATTTTAGACAGCATTTTATAGATCCTTTTGAGAAAAGCACTTGCTCTTGATCTCAGCAATCCATCTCCTGGGCAACAGGAGACCTCATGTGATGCTGAGGTACAGCAGAAAGCCAGAACCCAGGAATTTTGAAATGATAACAGAAACAAAAAAATACGGTGTACATTAAAGCATTCTGTCAATTTATCACCACCTGAGAAAAGAAGGTAATTTGAAGACCTTCATTCTGTTAGCGGCCACTGAGGTCAGCATTAAACATCTCATAGAACTGCCCCAAAGTGACCTCCTCTAACAACTTTTCCTGGATCTGTCAGGTTCTATGCTTTTCAAAATAAGAAGAATGCATTCTACATCTCTACTCAAGGTTATTGAAAATCCTCTTTTGAAAGTACATCAATGGCTTTAAAAATATACATGGAGAGAAAACTTAAACATGCATTTTCTAAGAAAAATGAAATTAAAGGGCTTTTTCCTCTTTCTACTTTTGTTGAAAGATGGCAACAGATTTGATGTAATGGGTGTACTGAACATGTCAGGCAGAATGTTATCAAAAGAAGTAGTTCGAAGCCCTTCCTGGGGGAATATGTATTTTGATGTCCGACTGTCCTTGTCTTACATGAAAGTATTTATTTGTTTTAGAGAAAATTTTACTTTGACCCAGAAATGACAAACACATATTAATGTAAAAACAACAAATCTAGGCTTTAGAATAGGGGACTTTGAACTTTCTGATTAAAATGAGTCCAGACCACCTGGCCATACAATGCTTTCTAAAGAATCTCCAATTTGTAAACTGAAAATAAAATTGTTTCACTAGATCCCCGCAAAAGTGGCACAACTAAAAGATGAATCTTTAGTATTTTTTTTTAATTTAGTCTCTGGAAAACCACTAAAATCCATTGCTTCAGCAAACATAAATATATCCTGATCTCAAAACTTTAAGCAATTAAATAAATCAATCTCAACACCTCTCTATCTCTTTCTCTATGCAGCTCTCCCCCTTTTCCTCCTTTTTAACAAAGAGAATACAAGAAAATGACAGTAAAACAATTCTTGATAGACACCTAAGATAATTGGCAATCCAGGGGTGTTTTTTTTTTCTTCCCATTTTTCTGTTTTGCCTGAAGCTAACTTCAACGGAGAGCAAGGGCTTTTGCGCATGTTAAGGAAATCCAATCCTATGTGATAATCATCAAACACTAACAACTTTTCATATATGAGCTTTTAGCAACCACTAGGTCACAAACATGCTCGCTCAGTGAATGGGCAATCCAAATCCCAACAAATTTCCTATCTGACTTTCTGTTCATAGATGATAAAGAAATGGTGCCTTCAACAGAGCCCTGTGGCTCTGCCCTGGGAACTTCAAACTGGAGCTATTTGCCCAAAGGAGAAATGCTGCCAAGAAAAAGGACTTTCTTTCCTCTTGTCTTTATGTTTTCTCTTTTCTAAAGAAAAGAAAATTCCTTCAGGCCTCTGTTCAGCCTGGAGGCATTTTGTCTTACAAGTGGAGGCAACATCTACAAAAGAGAAAAAGAGGAGAAGGAAACCATCCCCCCTGCCCTAGGGGACTCCAGGAGAAGATCTGGGAAGTCTGGCCTCAGTCTGGGGGTGGAGAAAGGGGGAAAAGAAGTTCCCAGCTGTGTGCACAGTCATTTGATAACCTGAAGCAGGCCAACCTCCTAAGAGAGCAAACAGGAGCGGGAGCTGAGGAGCAAGACAGACTAGGGCAGGAGGAGCCAGGAGAGGTGGCGGCTGGAGCTGGGGGCCCAGTCATTTCTTTTTCAAGAAAAAGTGCACTGAGAAGAGAGGTTGTACACAGGATGAGGAACACCAATTAATAATTATTCTATATTTGGGTTTTACATTTGTTTTATATGTCACAATACAATAAAGTGGGTCAGCCCATCTGCATTTTGACAGCTCTGTCTTTTGTAAGTCATTGTAAACCAAGCCAGGTTCCTCCACAGATGTAAAAAGTTCTAAGACATTATTACTTTACAAATTTCCTATTATCCTATAAAATGAAGAAGTAACAAAACAGAGTCATGAAAATACTACTCCGTTTTCAATGCCTGGGCTGGGTTTGAACCCACCACCTCTGGCATATGGGCCAGTGCCCTACTCCTTTGAGCCACAGGCACGGCCCAGAATGGGAACTCTTTACCAACAGTATTCTCTGAGTGGGCACAGATTGTGAGTGTCTATGGGTCTTCATGTGCAGATAGTGACCATGCAGGGAAAATGAGTCTTGGGAAAGTTGGGCCTCGGTGTTCCTGTTCTAGAAAACAGATCTCACCTCCTCACCCTCCTCACTTCCCTACAGGATTCCCTACCAGGGAAGCCTCAACCAGCTGAGTCACAGAGATAGCCCCTGGCGGAGGGTTGGGGGATCATCATGGGGGGAGGGTTGGGGGAATCATCATGGGGGGGGGCCTGGATGATGAATTGATTCATGATGATCCTACAGTCCTGCTTGATGTCATGAAGAACTTACCTCTCAGAACTGAAAATGACAGTTGGCCTACAAGCTGCTTATCATTCTCCTACTGAGAAAGTCACCTTGTAGTGACCCTGCTACCTTCCAGAGCAGGGGTCCCTGCTGGATAGAGCTGGTTTCACTGGGAGAATGAAAAGACTTTCCATAAAGACTGCAGAGCTGATTTAATTACAGCAAAACTCATTCACACATGCAAATATACAGTCTCACATGCACAAACATAATACAAATAAACAGTGACACTTGGCCTGTATTGAGTCCCAGGCATGTTGTTAACCTCACTGGAAGCTGCATGGTGTGGCAGGTAAAACGTAGAACTGGAAAGCCTGGGAAGTGAATCCCACTCCGTCACTTACTATTGGTATTCTATCACTTAGTGTCTCCATTTTCACATCCATAAGAGAGACAATTGCCACATTTTCTGATTAGAGTTGTCAGGACTAAGTGACTTAGTTCATGTGACGGTATCTCAGAGAAAGCCAGGTGCAGAGAACATGGACTAAGAGTTAGCTGTGAACATACTATTCACTCCTCATGGCAGTTTTAAGCTGTGTCTCTTATTAGCCATCCCATTTTGCTGATGCCACTGAGGCTTAGGTCAGTTAAGGAGGTTGCCTGGGTTCCATAACATATTAAAAGACAGAGGTTCAAAATCAAATTTGTCTGATTCCAATGCCCTCTACCTTGATTATCTTTTACTTTTTCAAATTATTAATGCCTTCAAAGGAGAAGCAAAAGCAAAGCCTGAAATACACAGCATCATTGCTTTTTTACAAAAGACAGAAATCTCAAAAGCCAACGGTTCATTATACCTTCTCCTCAGTTCCCTTTTTGTCTCCTCTCTCTCCTTATCTTTCTCTCTTCTTCATCTTCTTTCTCCCTCTAATGATAAAATAATCTGACATAACACAAAATGCAAATGATGTGCTATTGCCTTTAATTGTTCCAGCTCATTTAACTCACTATGAGCATTCATTATAGCTAATTATTGTAACAGAATTTTATTATTCATAATTATTTTCTCGTGTTGTAATGTTCATAAATTTTAAAATTTCTCGCCATCATGAGTCACCATTCATGCTTGTCAAGGATTTTCTTTGTCTCCTTTTCCTTACCAAGCATTTGAATGCTCATTATCATCAATACATATGTAGGTTATTATTATTCATATCCAATAAAGCCCTTTTGGGGTATGCAGAGCAACTTCAGAAATGCTGTAATTCTCAGACCTAATGACAAACTGATCCTCTGCTTAATTTTAGAAAATCAAATTAACTACCTCTGATTAAACGCACAGCAGATTTCGCCGTGTTAAATGTGTCAGGTTCGTGACTCCAGGCAGAGAGATACTTTAACTCACCACTAAGCAGAATTGCTTTCTTTTTTTTTTTTTTTTTTTAAAAGATCACACTCTGAAACTGGTACGGTAGGCAAATGAAAGCATTCCCTGGGTTGGGAAAACGAGGAGCATAGCACCCTCTATTAGTCAAGGAGGGTTATTTATACCATCAGCCAGAGAAGTAGGCCATCATGGGTACAAGTCTCCAGCCACAGGAA
The DNA here is from genome assembly GCA_963574655.1 of Perodicticus potto. Taxonomy (NCBI): domain Eukaryota; kingdom Metazoa; phylum Chordata; class Mammalia; order Primates; family Lorisidae; genus Perodicticus; species Perodicticus potto. Next base: position 61,151 of record CAUYRH010064985.1, on the reverse strand, counting down.
ATGCATTTGATTTCATTATTTTCTTTAGATCAAAGTTACTTTTGTTCATCATCCATTCTTTGTCTAGCTTGTGACAATTTCAACTATTCTTGGCACATTCTTGAAATACAAGGGCCACTTGCAAAGCACCTTCTACCTCTTGAGGTTGTGCAAAGAACAAGGACAAATTCGATGCCAAGGTATCAGACAAGTACACGACATCTTGGAGGTACAAGCCTCCTCTTCAGCTAAACCTACAGCATCATTCACTTCTCCTCCTCCAGTGCACAGGAACTCATAGAGAGGTAAGCCCTGTTTTGTCTACATTCTCATCTGAGGAGGCCCCCCAATTGCAGAGATTAAGTAGGACCTGAAATCTCATAATTCCTAAAATCACAAGCTCTGAGCTCTTCCCTGAGATTCAGACTTCTGGATATCTCTTCTTATGTATGAAAAAAAAAAAACATTCTGAACTTTGTTTGCCTTAAAAGCAAATGCTAATGAGCATCCCAAGACCTGCTCTTGTCTGTCCTATTTCAGTAAACGGCATGATCATCCACTTACTCAGGACTGAGTCCAAGTCTTCTTGGAGTCTTTCTTCCTTTTCCATTCCTCAGCAATCTCTCAGCAAATCCTACCAATGCTATCTCCAGGATATGGCCCGTATGTACTTTTCACCATCACCACTATTAACTCCCTAGTCCAATTCCTATGACCTAATGCCTGAACTAGAACAACTAAGCCCTGGATTCCTGTCGCTTGTACTTTGTTATCTCAGCAAGGCAGACAGATATTTCCGAAGGATAAGTCAGATCAAGGCACGTTTCTCCCTCAAACCCTCCAGTTATTTTCTATTACATTCAGCATCCAACTGTCCTGCCCTGTAAGACTCAGAATGATCTGGCCCCCGACTTCCTTGTCTGCTAGTGCACCTCCTATCTCCTTTCCTCCAGCCAAGAGGCTCCAGCCACAGCAGACTCCTTCCTGTTCTTCAAGAAAGTTTATTTATCTGGATGTTAATATTTATTGGTACAGGCATTGCAGTATCACATTTTTCAGGCATTTTTTTTATTTAATCCTCACAATAGCTTTCTAAATGATTTATAATTATTATGTGAAGGCTTAGAAAACAAGCTTTTATGAGACATATCAGAATGAAAGATATAAAAATAAAAGAAGAAGAAGAATCATAACATAGGTGGATGCTCAGTTGTCCTGGCACTGTTTCTTCTGTGCCAGGCACTCCCACACAAATGTGCCTACCACACAACAAAGCATTGTACCACAAGTGGTCAGTGCTCCTACCTGCACTGACTTCATCACGGTTATTCTTCCTAATCCTGGGCATTGCTTTCACTTGCTCATGTCGAAACTATCAGGTTGAAGAAAACTGAAAGAAATTCAGGTTGACACAGGGGAGGAGATAGAGAGGGTGGAGGAGAGAGCGAGAGAGAGAGACAGATATTCATTCTTTGAAGTTGAATATGTTCTACCCCCTAAATGAAAATGACTAAAATGTCCATCCACAGAAAAATGGACATATACATTAAGATTCTTCTCTGTTAGCGGTCCTCAACTGGGGGAGATTTTGTACCCCAGGGGACATTTGGCAATGTCTGGAGATGTTTTTGGTTTTTACTTCTAGTGAGGAGTGCGATCTAGCAGTTGAGTCCAGACATGCCGGTAGACATTCTGCAGGGCACAGGACAGTCCTCTGTCACAGTAAATTATCCAGCCCCCGTTTTAGTAGCATCAATGTTTGGAAATCTTGTTTTCATGATGGAATTTTACCTTATTCATAAAATGTTGGAAAAGAATATATCATTACATGCGCACAAATTTTAGAACTATATAATAATAGATGAAGAAATGAGAGGGAAAATTGTGTATGCTTTGTGATTTCAGTAAAAATATACATCATGCACACAACTCTTTGCCTGAAGAAGACCAAATAGTGATATAGCCAAATAGCAACTGTAGTTGTCTCCAGGCAGTCTCAGAGCAATTATTACTGTATTCTTTGTTCTATGTTGATACTCCTTCAAGCAAACATATCTCCCTTTTGCAGTTAGGAAATTTTTTTTTTAATTTCAAAAAATGTCGGGGGTGCGTTTATCTTACACGTTTTTCTTTTAAACATTTCTGAGTTTATACCTTTAATCTTATTCACAGGGCAAATCAGAGCTACCTCTTTCTATTCTCCAGACTTTTAGTTAATCTAATGTTCTATCAAGACCATTCTGGTTTTGAAATTAGACATTGGATCCTTTCTCTTGTGTATTTTCTCAACATTTAATCCAGGCTCACCATATGCCGCAGGTTTTTTTCTAAGGTATTGGAAATACAAAAATGTAGGCATGCAGCAAGTACACAACACTGTGGGAATGGAATAATGAGATTGTTCAGAGTACTTTTGGAACATTGAGAAAGAAAAGCACCAAACTCAGCCAGGGTGTTTCTCACGGAAGCCTTTCTTGAGGAAGACTTGTTGGACTGAAGGCAGAGGAAGAGGAGGTCATGCCATGCCATTCCACACCAGGTTGAGAGGGTAGTATTTGCAAAGACGTGGAGATAATAAGCCCAAACGTTTATGCAGAGAAAGTTCGACTCTACAACCTGCTCCCACAGCCTTCTTCGGATTGTCTCCAACTTACTCTTCAACTCAAGCCACCTTCTCAGACTTTCAGTGTTCCCTTCTCGTCTACTAAATCAACATACCGTGTCTGTGTACAGGCTTTGCCCACAGGATGTTGCAGTTTGCCCATGCTTTCCAAGAATCACGTACATTCCCACTGATTTCATTACTTGTTTGGTTTTCGGACCCAGAAGGACCCATGGTTTGTTGGATCTGGCAAGAGTTTACTCAAATCAGGTGACATATGGCCAGGCACCTTGATTCTCTGCCTGTCCCCGTCACCACTACAGGCTTTAAGCGGGGTCTATGTGGACAGAGAGCCATGGTTCTCAAAGGCTGGACAAGCAGCGCCACCACCTTCTGAAGCTTGATAGAAATGCAAATTCTAAAGCCATTATTGAGACCTACTCACTCAGAAACTGTGTGAGTGGGCCCAGAAATCTGTGGTCTGAGAAATATTCCAGGGTATTCTGAAAAACACTCATTTTTAAGAACCATTGATAAGAGAGAAAATGGGCATGCAAGGTCTTACTTACTGGTGTGTGGATTTTGTGCCACAGTATAATCCCTTGGTGAACTTGACTGCATCAGAAAGCTACCAGAAGAGTTTCTGCACACAGTGGTTGAAAGCCCTTTGGGGTTCGTTGCCTTAGAACCTTGCCATACAAAGTGTCTACAGAAATAATGGGATTGACATTCAACACCATCCCAGAATGTGTTGGAAGTGCAAAATCTCAGGTCCCATAGCTCATTTCAAGCTTACTGAATCAGAATCTTAATTTTAATTAATGCCTTGGTTGGTTGAAGTTTGAGAAGCACTGGCATATGCCTTACTCTGATCTCAGATCTCCAAATCAACACTTGCGGACTAGTCTTTTAAATGGCATCTGTGCAACTTTTGCCCTATCTCTGCACCACGGTAACATTATTTACTTAAAATGTCCAGGCAAATCCAATTCATCTTTGTGACAAAGATAAATTTGTGTATACATGAGACTTTATTCCAATCCTATCAAAGAAAAGGCATCTCAATTTGCTATAAATAAAGAATATATATATATATATAAATGGAGAGAAAAGTAAGCAATCTTACAACATTGTAGCTAAATACTGTTGATTGCCAGACATTGCTGAGTCTGCACTTCCTTTGTCAAAAGGAGGAGACACAGGTGTTAAAGAAAAGTATTCAAACAACTACCTTATAACTCAAGCTCTCTCTAAGCAGGAGCACTGAAAGAGAATTGGAAAGAGGATTTTCATGTCATTCAGTATTACATAAAGCCCAATTTCTAAGAAACTTAAATTATCTAACTTACTACTTAAAGATCAGCTCCTTAACAATAAGTCTGTGGGAAATCCTGTTCCAGTCCTGTGTTTCTCAAACTTTAAAGTACACTATGATGATCTTGTAAGAATGGGTGTTCGTAGGTTTGGAGTGGATGCTCGGATTCTACATCACTAACAGGCTCCCAGGTACTGTTGTTCAGCAAGAGTAGATATTACCATGTCAGTAGGAAAAGAACAACAAAGGAAAGATCTGCTCAGGGAAAGGCATTTGATGAGAAAAGGGAGAGAAGAGAAGATGGATAAAGGCTTCTCATACAGGCTTCTGTGAATTTCTTCAATTGAAGGTCCACCCCCTTCTCAAAGGACATGGTGTGCTTGCCATGCACAAGAACTAAAAGGTAGCATTGCTTGGAGTTTTGTGGAAGATGAAACCCTCCCATGCTCGGGGTGTTTTATCAGCAGAGAAATTGGCCAGTCACCATTTATATCTAACAGCATCTAATTATAGTGATTAGAGACCAGAAGCTATAAACACCCACATGAACACAGTTCAGTCTGTGTTTTCAAGGGATGCTTACCTGGTCGGTCAAGTGCTGCTCAGCTAGTAACTGACAAATGTCCTCCTAAAGGGGCCCCAGCTGTTGGAAATGTCATTGAGCTCTATGTAAAAAGAATTTCCCAAAAGAGCAACTCTGACCTTCTAAACCGTACTGTTCCTCCCAAAAGTCTACTGCTGGATCATCTATGCCTTTCAACCTACTCTTGCCTAACCTCTGAGTCTTAGTCTATTTTGACCCACATTCATTTCACGCAGACCACATTTGCTAACTTCTTTTTCCTTTTAAGACAGAGTCACACTTTGTCACCCTGAGTGGAGTGTTGTGGCATCATAGATTACAGCAACCTTAAACTCCTAAGCTCAAGTGATCTCCTTGCCTCAGGTTCCTGAGTGGCCAGGACTATAGGCGCCTGCCATATTTTTCTATATTTTTAGTAAAGAAGTGGTCTAGCTCTTGCTCAGGTTAGTCTCAAGCTCATGAACTCAAGCAATCCACCCACCTAGGTCTCCCAGAGTGCTAGGATTAGAGAAGTGAATACCACACAAGCCCTATTACGTTCTTATGATGCATGGTGGGAAAAGAAACCAAGAAACGATGGAGGTAACGAAGCTCAGCTGGGAAGTTCTCATTCATTCTCATAGAGAACAGCAGCCACATCTCGGGGTTCACACAGCTTGCAGCTGCTAGCTGAACTTGGATCCACACCACCACCCAAAAAAGAAAACAAAACCATCAGGACTCTAAGTCCATGAGTCATGATGTTTGGCCACCAACAGGAGTCTAATTAGCCTGATGATTTTCCTCTGCATGCCCTAGAGTCCATGCCCTGGGCACAGTCATCACAGACTCCATTTCCCTAAATTCAAAATTCATTTGTCAGCTCACAACCTGTGTCTGGGTGATGCCAAAAAAAAAAAAAAAATCAAATCCATTTGATCAGGCAAACTGCCAGTCAGCTCAATGTAAAATAATCAGCCAAAATGATGTTTAACTGAACTGACTCGGTATCAGGTAGTTTTTTTTTTTTTTTCTTTTTCCTCTTTCTTCTTGGATTTGACAGGTCAAAGCAGTCAGAAGAATTTACCAACCTCACAGAGATAAAGTCTAAATCGTTGTCTCTGCTGAACTTTCCACAAGGGAGGGTTAACATCACCCACCACACAGGCCAGTGATTCTGTTCTTGCATTGCTATGGTCAGATGCAAGGGAGGCAGGGAGAAATTGGATTTACTTAACAAATAACTAAATAGAGTTTCCTATGCACCAAACTTCTTCCTAAACACTTTATAGACATTGACTAGTTTAGTTCTTTTAATAATTTGTGAGGCACATTATTTTCCCTATTTTACAGATAAAGAAATTGATTCATATAGAGGTGAAGTCACTGAATAAACAGCAGCCAGCCAGTGGGTGCGGAAGCCGGGTATCAATGAAGGCTGCCCTAGCCTTTAGCTATTATTCCCATCCTCCCGTGACTCAAACCCACTCTAGTCAGACATCACACACTCAGTCTCAGAGAGGCCCCTTTCTACATTGGGAGGCTGGAAAACACTAGCCAGATGTACACCACAGAGCCCAGAAGTGGCCAAAATCATGAGACAGTCTCGGCGAAGACACCCAGTGGGAGCAAAGTTGTCCTCAGAAAAGACTGACAAAATCATTATTTAGAAAATAGACATAATTGTTCTCTATACCTCTAGCAGGCAAGACTAAATCAAAAGATGAAAGATGGAGGTCACATCATTCATGGTTTCTTCCTTCACTTAAAATTACTGTGAACATTGCTTAGTAGTTAAAGGATGGGCTTAGGGTCAAGTAGACTTGGATGTGGATGGGACTACATTCTGATTTTAAAAGCTTCATTTGCCATGGGGATTTTATTGCCCTCTCTTACCTTTTTACCTCTGAAATGGGCATGTACTTACCTTGGATGGAATCATACAGGTAATATGGCAATTATAGTGCCTGGCTCATCAAAATTAAGTTTTATTGGCATTTATTCCTATATGCCTCTCATTAGGCATACAGAGATTACAGTGCCAAATGCTATGATGAGGATTGTATAGTACTGTGGGAACACAGAAAAGAAATTTAACACTCTAAAGACACTGTTGAATGTGCTGCCAAGGTGGTAAGATCTTTTAGGCAACTTACAAAGTAGTTTATATAGTGAAGAAGGGTAACAAATACAACAGAAGTGATCTGTGAACATTCAGGTAATGTACACATTTATTTTTAAAAGACAGATTTGGATAGTTGTAACAAAAACACAGAATTTTGACCAGATTGAGTAGGGTATAGAGAAAGAACATTAGGTTGGAATTTTCTAATAGATGAAGCTCATCAGGGGTGGAATAGGAAAGGCTCTGCCAAGATCTTAAATCTGAAATATTAAACAGGGCTGGCTGCACGTTTCTCAAAAAAAAAAAGTAGATTGCCTCTCATCTGTGATATGATTTTGCACAGATCGCTCAACCACTTTGAGTTTTAGACTTCTCTGCTGTAAAAAGAGGGTAACAGGCTTGAGAGGTGATTATGAGCATCTCGTGTGAGTATGTGTGTAGAACTTTAAAAGATTCATTCATTCATTCATTCATCACTGTTTATTGAGTGTCTACCACATGCCAGGAACTGTTCCAGTGTTTTGTCACCAAGAGAGATGCAACAGTGAACAAAACACGTTCCTTGCACTCATAGAGCTTACATTGTAGAGGTAGGAAGCAAAGGCGATGCACACAAACATGTAAATATATCCTAAATTTTATGGCAGTAAGTTCAAACAACAAGGCAGGTAAGGGGATGAGGAGAACACTGGTGCTACTGCTGTTTTATGCAGGGTGGTCAAGGAAGGTTCCTGAAAAGGTGGCATTTAACCTGCAGGCCATGAAATCATGAGCTAGGGAGGGAATAGCTAGAAATATAAGACACGAAAAAAAGAGGACAAATCCCAGAAACTGCACGAGGCCATGTGGCAAAGAGGAGGTCATTATCAATTGTTCTGTATGGGACTGAGATATGGACCACGATCAGGATTGAAAACGTGAACACCAGAGATGATGGATAATGAGAAAGGGGCCAACTATACTGAGCTGCGTTAGTGCCTGGTGGGGATGGAAATGTGATGAGAGTGGGCTCTGGAAAGAGCAGGAGGAGAGGGAGGGGAGATAATGAGAACGAACAATTCACTCTGGTTTTCAGTAGAGGAGCAGATAAATGGAACTGTAGCTAAAGAGGAATGTGAGGTCAAGGGATGTGGTTTTTTTTGACCTTTTTTTCTTTCTTTCCTTTTTCTAGGTGACAGTTATTAAAGCATATTTACACGTTCGATGAATAGTCTACAAAAGAGGTGGAAAAATAATAGTGCCAAAAAGAGAGGAGTGGATTGCTGAGCCATTTCCTTACATAGAAAAGGGGATAAGATCCAGTGCACAAGAGGTAGAATGGACGTCAGAAAAAATCGTGGACAGTCTGTGCACAGTAATATGAGGGAATGCAGAGTAAAAGGGGCTCCCATCCACGAAGAATGGAAGATCTGAGTCTCCCCCTTCGATTGCTTTAAATATTTTCATGAAACAGAGGCAAGGTTAATGGCAAAGACTTTGGCATAGGATGAGGAGTAAGTACGGAAGTTTTGATAAAAGATGATGTAAAATAGTCATCTAGGACAGAAGATTGAATGGTCTGGAGCAGGGTCATCAAACTATAGCTTGTGGGCCAAATCCAGCCCACTCCCTGTTTGTGTAAACAGTTTTGTCAGAAGGCAGCCACACTTATGCCATTGTGTACTGTCTGTGGCCTCTTTTCTGCTATGATTGCCAAATTGTGATATCAACTGTATGACCCCCCACCCCAGACTTAATACACTTATTACCTGACCCTTTACAGAAAATGTTTGCCAGCCCTAGTCTAGAAAGTTAAGTAGATTTTGAAGCAGTCTTTAGAGGTACAAGGTTAGTGGTCATAAATCTGAAGAAAATCTAGTGAACATGAATGTGCCGCTATGTGTGTATGTGAAGGTAGAAGAGGGAAAGGGAAGTTACCTCCAGACACCTTCTGCTGTTCAAGTGCATGTGTAGAAAAGGAGGAGGGTTAGAATTAACCAGGGTTGGTCTTCAGCTGGGCTAGCTCAATAAAGGGAGAGATCTCTAGAGGGATTGAGGGGTTATAAAATGGGATGAGTAGAAGACCCCAGAATCAATGCTGATAGTGAGGCCATGGGAAGAAGGATAAGAGCAAAATAAAGTATCATAAAGGTTCTATGATTTAGAGGGCTCAAAATATTTAGTTAATAAAGGAAATGTACACTAAAGGCATGAGGAAGGAAAGGATGCTTGAAATCAAGACTGTAAGCATTGCTATTTTGGAATGGAGAGTCAAACAAATGCCTTCAGTGAGGTGAGGACAAAATAAAACAAGTAATACATAATTTTCAGGGTGAATGTCCCATACAAACACCAGAGGTCATTTCTAGTCTCCCAGGCCTGAGTTTAATATGTGGTAGAGCAACACAATTTGTGGAGCACGTTTGGAAAGGGTGATTAGGGAAGCGTCCCTTGTTTGCGTAACTTCCAAGAGACCAGTGAAATTGCGTTAGGAAGAGAGGAAATCAAAAACAGGTAGGAGACAGCATATGAGTTTTAAGTGTATGTCTTATTAATAACTTCATCTCTCCAGGGAAATGGCTCCAACTGAATGATACTACCCAGGATTACTGTCCCTGGAATGGCTTGGATGACACACAGAAAGCAGGACTGCAGACTTCATTATTTCCCCACACTGCTGATGAAATGGAGCACAGATGGAGCTACGCAAGGTTGTTCAGGTCTTTCCAAGCCAACACAGTTTGTCAGATTTTGAAATCATAAAGCGTCATAACCAATCTTCCTACTCTTACCCTTGACCTCACTGACATAGCTTTTCCTTTTTTAATCATTGTGTCTCTAACATCAAACACTTTGAACAGGAGATTGCCAATCTAGCTGACTGTGCCCATCCTTGCCATTTCTCCTGATGTATCTTCCAAGTCACAGACACATTCCAGATTCACGAATTGGGTCATAGCCTTTTGGAGAGGCCTGAGCCAGCTGGTTTGAATCAACTGTATTCCTTTCAATTGGCAAACAATAAATGAAGTTCTCACCCCCCTTTTGAGAGTTTTTCTCTATAGGTAGTGATTGATGACTTGATATCATTCCTTTCAGCCCAGAGTAACATCTTACCCTAAGCCATAATCCATGAATCTGTCTAGATGCTTAAATTAGCCCATCTGCCCCCCACAAAACACTGGATATGAGTTTATTTACAAATTTTGTAATATATTCAAGCATCTACTTAGCCATGTATATTTGCAACATTTTTGTGTATACATACACACAGACACATAATACATATGCATGTATACACATATATGTATTTATAAAATATTCTTTACATGTTGGCTACCTCTTTGTAACATTTTGTAATGAATATTTTATAAATAAAGGTACATTTAGCTACAATTTCCCATTTTCCCTATGCATGGTGACTTTAGGGTTGGGTGTCTTTTGAGACATCCATAGATACAGATCAATAGAAACATTCACGATTAGAATATATTTTAGCAGTTTCAAAGCAAGTCATATTATCAGAATTCTTATGCAGATATTCAAAAATACAGCTATCTGGTCTCAGCCTTACTAAACCATAATCTCTAAGAGAAGGACCCAGGAATTTGTACATCTTTAACGCTCTTATTCAGCTTAGGAAATTGTAAGAATCTTGTTACCTATAGTTTTATCTACAGACAGGCTGCATCAGCATCACTTGGGCACTTGTTAGAAATGCAGAATCTCACTCCAAACCCGTAGAGTCAGAGCATGCATTTGACATGCACCCCACTGATTCTCACGCATTCAAAAATTAAGAACATTGTTCTCATCTGCACCAAGTCCCTCAAAATCACAACTATGAGTACCTTTAATAGCCATGAGAAATATGCAGTAGACTCGTCCATCAGTGTTAGCTGAGGAACAAGAAAACTCATAGGAGAATATGCAACAATGAACCGTTCTTTTCAAATGTGTCCTGTGTGGCCATTTGAAGACTTACTAGCAGTATAAACTATGATCTGCTTTCATAGTCTTTTTTTTGTTGCTGTTGGGGTATCATTGAGGGCACAAAGAACCAGGTTACATTGCTTGCACTTGTTAGGTAAAGTCCCTCTTACAATTGTAGCAAAGCAAGGGAGACAGTGAATGACAGTATAGATCATCAAATGACCTCTTCTGACCCAATATCCAATCCTGACACAAATCTGCATTTCCCAGGCTCCAAACCAACCTTAAGAGCCAATAAAAGGCAAAGGTAAATTTTCTCAATTCTGGGACAATGACAGCAAACAGATAGATACTAGTTTTAAGAGCATTTCACATTTGTCATTTCAGATTATTAACCTACTTCAGTTCCAGGCTGCTTTGGAAAGTTAACCCAAAAATGGGCAACAAAGAGATAACTAACCATAAAAACTAATAATGATGATGATTTGGAGAACATTTGCAAAACTCCCATCACTGCACTAAGGTGATGGGAGTCTAAATGATTTCACAATGATTTGTTGTGAAATTTATTATTCCATTTTTTAGATGAGAAAACTGAGGTTGTGAGTGGAAAGGTCCATGTTCTCACGGTGAGAGATGGTGAAGAAAGAGCGTAATCCCCCATTAACTAACTCCTGCTCCTTGCTCATGACCACTCTAATTGAAGCTTAAGTAGAGACATAGTCAAGCTCATGCCATACCTCTCTGCAGGCTTAATAATAAAATGTCTGCGTCAATATCTCCATTTGTAAGTCAAAAATAGTAATATCTAGCTGGTCAGAGTGCAGTGGTATTTACAACTAACTGATCACAACCAGTTATAGATTCCATTGTTCCTTCTCCACTCCCACTGCTTCACTTGACTAGCCTAAAAAGAAAAAAAACAGTAATAGCGAATCTATCAGATTCTTACGATTTACTGAGATTAAGGCTATGAAAAGAGGATTATACCCTGCAAATTATGTAAAATTCAGTGGAAATGATAGAATAGTTTTACTGAGAAATCTGATTCATATCTCTCTTTTGTGGAGAGTCCACATAAAATTTTACAAGATAGTAATAAGAAAATATATTGATGAGGATAAGCATCTCCATGAACCCTAAAGGAATGGAAGTGCACAGAAGTGAGCAAAAGCTGAGCTTGGGATTTTATTCAGGTTATGAAAGAGCAAGAAGATCCCAGAATGTATTAGTCTGGGTTCTCCAGAGATTAAATGGGATAGATAGACATGTAGATACATACATACATACATTTATTATGAAGAATTGATTACACAGTTATGGAGTAATATCTATCATCTGCAAGCTGGCGGTCTAGGAACACTGGTGATATAATTCAGTCCAAGTCTGAAGACCTGAGAATCAGAAGAGCCAATGGCATAAATCCCAGTCCAGGGACAGGAGAAGATGGAACGAGATGTTGATCTCAAGGAGTCAGGCAGGACAAAGGGGACAAATTCTATGTCCCTGTCAATTAGACACAAAAATTAACCATGTCAAAGGTGTTCATCTGCACTGAGCCACGTGTGACCTACATGCCGTGGGGACCAGGAGTCTGAGCTCTAGCTCAGCTCTCCAAACATCCCTGGGGTGGAGGGGGCTACCATGAAAACCGGCACTGAGCAGGACCAAGGCCATGGTCACCGTGAACTAGCTGTCTTGTCATGGATAAACATACCCTCGCACAAGAAATCAGGCCAAGTCACAAGCATATTCTGGTGCTGTTCTTTGCTACCCTGCTGAGGAGGTATTCAGAGCTATACTCCATAAATCTTATCTGATGGGAGAAATGGAAGGCTGAACAAAGAGGAAGAGGCTGTCTCTGTACTGGACACTGAGCACCATGAGGAGATTAAAGAGGTCTTAATTGATCGTTATGTCTAAGAGCCTAACTTGTAGCTGGTGCTCAATGAACATTCAATGGGTGGACAAAAATGTTCATGTCCACACATTGTCTCCTTAAGCAGAAAAAAATCACAATAGATGAATCCAAGAGGAATTCTTGTTCCCAGGGAAGTTTTGGGGTCAAGATTATGTCAACTTTGTACTACCGCCCCTTCCGTGATATGTTCACACAGGATGTCAACTACTATCAGGGTGTAACAAATTGACTCCGCCTAAAGTAGCTGAAGCAACTGATGTCAAAGTGTTTCAGGATCTTGTCAGTTCAATAAGTGTAGGGCCCTGAATTTTTCACACTCTTCAAGTAAGTTTGTGAAGTCACACATTTATCTGCATATTCGGGGCTATGAAAATGTAGGGCAAGATAAAATGCAGCTGAGATTGAGTCAGAGCGAAGTTATTTTCATGTGATTTTTCTAATTTGATATTTCAAATTTCATACTTAAACTGAGTCTCCATTTGACTGTTAGCTCTGAAAGTGCTGCCTTACTAAGGGTGCATTTATCCAGCCTCCTGCAGATGAAAAGATGTAAGCTAAAACAAGCAAAAATATAGATGCTTACATTCAAGTTCGAATAATAGTGAGGGTAAGGTGCTCATTTCAATCATTGTAACAGAAAACTGGGTCATTCCATGCTTCCTTTCTTTCACCTAAATTCAAGCATAAGAAATATCAGTTAAAAATTCTGTTCCTTTTCTTTAATGATTTCTTTCTTTTCTTTTAAGACAAGAAAAGAAGGGAATTTATCCAAAGAGGAACCCAAGGAGAACAATGAAAGAAAAAGAAAGAGAAAATATCTGAATGCTGAAATCAGTAAAAACAATAAATTCATGGAGTAAATTAAGACAATAGGAACTCTAATTCAGGATATGGCAATGGGTTGAATGAAGACCTCTTAGCTGCTTATAAAAATTTTCTGTTAGTTTTTATATATATATATTTTAATCCTCATTGCCCTACTCTGTTTTTCGATGATGTGTTAGTGTCCAGACACAGGTCAGCATGATATTAACATAAACAATTAAGGCAATGAATTCATAGACCTATTTGTAGGGGTAGTCGACCTTTTTTTTTTTCCTGCCTCACACATTGGAAGAATGAGAGTTGTCTTGGGCCACACATTAAAAACACAAATGGAAGCTGATTAGCAAAAACAAACAACCAGAAATCCATCGAAATTTTTTGCGATCTCTGACACCACAGATAAACGAAAGAAGTCCTCACAAAATCAGCATGTGGGCTACAGGTTGGACACGCCTGAAAAAATATAATTAAAAAGAAGCTGGAAGTATATGATCAGAGACAAGTGCACTTATTAAAGCTATTTGATAATTACCAAGATATTCCAAACACAAAGCAAGACATACAGTGTAACCATTTGGGGTATTTATTAATTTGGCTCATGTGGTGGTCAGGAGGTTCCATATTACTAGGCCTGCTGACTGTAAAACAACTTTATTCATTTCTCATCTCAAGAAGGAGCATCAGCGCTTTCCACAAAAGCCTCTCCTAGAACACTAGAAATGGGCCACACGTGGCTAAAGTTGGTGAAAGTTACAAACCAGAATTTGGAACCCCCCAATGTGTAATATTGAAGAGTAGGAGATGCCAAACTCCTTCTGCAAAGGGCCAGACTGCAAACATTTTAGACTCTGTGAGCCATAAGGTCTGTGTGCAATTGCTTAACTGTGCCTTGCAGCATGAAAGCCGCCAAAAGCAACATGTCAACAAGTTGGTGTGGCCATGTTCCAGCAAATCTTTAGGCATGAAGATTCATGGAAATTTGAATTTTCTTTCATTTGTACATGTCACAAAATATTATTCAACCATTTTTAAAGGTAGAAACAACCAGCTTGCAGGACATCCAAAAATAGGTACAGACTAGATTTGCTCCAAGGTCTGTAGATTGCTGACCCCTAATATAGACTAACTTCAGTCTATTGTAAGAGTTAGAGACCAATCCTCTTTTTGTGTTTATATATCCAAAGTGTCAGCTAGAGTCATTTATCTTATCTTACTTTTATATTTAATTAGCTAGGACCACTATTGTAAAGGTGGATAGACCAATATCAAGGGCACCCTCTGTGTTTGAATCTCTCTCCCTCTCCCCCATCTCTCCCACCTTCCTCTTGGCATCTCTCTCTCTCTTCCCAATACCCACATTTATTATCTCCCTTTTCCTCCACCTGCCCCTGAGCTCCAATCCAGTTATTGTATTACAACAACAATCACAGTTGTTGTATTACAATTAAGCAATCATTTGTTGACTTGCATTTGCATATTGCTTTAAATGATGGTGAAATCAAAAGAATGGTATCTTGTGATGTAAAACTTATAGGAAATTCAATTCCTGTTCTATAAATAAGTTTTTGTTTTTTTTTTAAATGTAGCCATGCTGACTTGTTTAGATATTGGTCATGGCTTGGCTGATAACTTTTAGGGTTAGGGTTAGAGTTAAGGTTAGGGTTAGGGTAATAGGTGACATAAAATTTGGGGCTTATTCACATTTTATATTTCTCAGTGGATTGTACAGACTTTGAGGGATAGAAATACATTTATTTTCTTCAATTTTGTACATCAAGCAGTTAGCATAGTAGCTAACATGTAAGTGGTAATCACAATAGTCGTTAAACTAAATATTTCCTTCCAATGAGGAAAGAAGAAAGAGGGACTCAGAGAAGGGAAGAATGAATGAAAGGAGAGATCAAAATAAGAGGGTATTTCAGGAATGCTTGTATATAAAGCTGAAAATGACATTATGATAAATAACTGTTCATACATAGTAGAAAAAATTATTGGAATTAGTCCTAATTTCAATTTAAAACCCCACTAAATAACTATTAGTAGTAATAGTCTATATAAATCATTTCTAAGCCACACAAGTAACTTTTAAGATGATTTAAAAATACTTTTAAAGAGAATGAAGAGTCAAATTTTAATTAAATCACTTGCTCAACATTTTAACATGATAAATACACAGTTGAGATTCAAACTTAAGTTGGATTCCAGAAACTACCTTTCTCTTACAATAACATACTGTAATTTTTTTTTTAATCAACCTTATCCTTTTTTTTTTTTTTTTAATCAATCCTATCCTTTTTGCTTGTTTGTTTCCTGGATTTATAGAAACTGTATAGGCAGTTCCGTGAAGATAGTTTTAGAAATTAGGATAGGGAATGATTTCCTTAAGGATTAAAATCTCAGAAGAGGAAACTGAGTCTCAGAGAGCTGAAATGAATTTCAGCAGAATCCTTGTAGCTTTTTCTGTATATTGACACAAGTGTTCCAACTGAGTATGGAAAGAAAAAAGTATAATAATACTTGGTAATTTTTTTTTAATCAGAGAAAGGTAATGGTCATCAAATAGTTTTAGAAAATGGGCAAGACAGAAACTACAGTATGAATGAGTAGGCTAGGGAACCCAGACAGGGCCGAGAGCATCTTCTTAGTTGTGGAGTAAAGGGGGGCGGGGGTTGAGGTTGGGGGCGGAGCACACACCATCCCTTTTCCTACACTGCCCCCTGCAGAGGAAGAGAACCCTTCTCTTTCCCTATAAAGGATATGGCACAAACCAGTCTGGAGGCCCTTGTAAGCTAACACAGCAAAATGACAAACTGTCCAAAGATGGCTACCTTTACGGAGGTAGGAAAATCCAGTAGTGATCATTCATTAAACCAGAGAAAGAAAACAGTTGAGGTTTTAGAATCAGGGGTGTCCAACCATTTTTCTGTTCTGCTTCACATTGGAAAAATAAGAGTTGTCTTGGGCCTCACATTAGATACACAAACAGTAATGAAAGGTGATGAAAAAATAAAAAAATCCTTGTATGCTTTTCACAAAATCCAGGGAAGGAAAGGAATCACCATCCTGGAAGAGGTCATGACTCTGATTATCAAGGACTTGAACTGCTCTTCCAAAGTGAGGGGAAGAATAAGACGTATGGCACCCAGGTGAGCCACTCAAGCACATTTTGGTAGTTTCTTGCTCTCTTGCTCAATTGTGATTTCTCAAATGCAATTTCACAACTACAAATCACAAAATGGTGGTTTGGTAAGAGTAATGTACATTCTCATAGATTTATTTCTATTTTTTAATGTCATATCATTCTTAAATTTTCAGATTCTTCTCTCTCTATATATGTATATGTTTAATTAATTCTTAAAGAGTGATATATGTATGTATCATATACACATATATGCATATATGTATATACCATGATATATGTATATATCATATACTTACATAACATACATATATACATATATATAGAGAGAGAGAGAGAAAGAGAGATCCATAGATAGATAGGGTAATTCTGGTTTCAATTTTTTGATGAACTGTCATATATATCTCCTTCCCTGATGGTCCCTATCTATTATCTGTCTATCTATCTATGGATCTCTCTCTCTCTTCATATATATGAGATAAATATATATATATGTATATAGATACATATATATGTATGATACGTATATGATATATATATCATTGTATATACATATAGACATATGTGTATATGAAACATACATGTAGAGAGAGAGAGAATCTGAAAATTTAATTTTAAGAATGATATGACATTAATAAAATAGAAATAAATCTATGAGAATGTGCATTACTCTTACCATAAGATACCACTTAATATACTAAGAATGCTCAAAATCAAATTTTAGTGATACCAACTACTGGTGAAGTGTATCTGAAAACTATTTAAAAGTAACATTTTGAGTTCATAAATTTAAAATTTTTTAAATCTTTCATTGTTTTTTATGGACCATAATATTTATACTTGAGAGACTGTTCTTTCTATAATTACTAATATAACTGATAAATTCGGATAAAATGCTACATGAAGAATATTCCCCTTACTATTTTTTCTGTGTTAAGCTGTGTGTGCAAATTAAAGCTTGACTGTTCTCGCAAGTACTTTTCCCCTCCATTCAGAGAACATTTCTTCAAATACTTTGACACAATAAAACTCATCAAATAATTTCTCTATTCACATTTTTTTAATTTTCATAACTAAATATTGCAAAATTAGGCCTCATCAATTTCATATTATCTTATTATTAAATATGAACTTAACCAAGTGACAGTAACAGCTCCAAAGAAATTTTTTATGTAGTCAAGATGTTTCCAAGAACAATTAGGGAATTATAAAATTGTATCTCACACATTATTTGAGCATTCATTTCTTTTCATTGTTAAATTTTTACTTTGAATTTCTTTTGATTAACGTCGAGGACTTTCCATTTGTGAGCACTGTTTTCAATGACTATAGTTCAATAAAACTTCTAATATCTGAAGTTTCATAGACTTCTATTCATTAAATATTTGATTAGCATATTCTAATGGATTTTGGTTTATTACAAAAAACAACAGAAAGTAGAGGATTTATTTACAGCAAATAAATTTTAATACAATAAATATTGTATGATAACTTTTTCAGTAGTTGTTCTATGACTCAAGCTTTCTTAAGATCTAAGTTATAATGGACAGCAAAGAGAAAATAAGCACACTGCTGAATAATGTTTTAGATTTATGCTTAATTGTGTTAAAATCATATAATGTAAAATTTACTATCTTACACACAAATTTGAGAGCACAATTCAGTGCAGCCAAGTGCGTTCACATTGCTGGGCAGCCAAGCAACAGGAAAACTGACAATCTATAATTACTGAATGAAAATACCCATTTCCTTCTCTCTCCACATCCTCACAGCCACCATTCTACTTTCTGTCTCTAGGAATCTGACATATCAAGACACCTCATGTAAGAGGAATCATATTTGTCCTCTTGTGACTGGCTTATTTCAGTAACATAATGTCTTCAAGGTTCATTGAAGTAACATACAAGTAAATCTTGATGTATCATACACCAGAATTTCCTTCCTTTGCAAGACTGAATAACATTCCATGGTATGTAAATATGTACCACATTTTGTTTAGACATTCATTTGTTACTGGAAATTTGGGTTGCTTCCAACTTTTGACTATTGCAAAAAATGCCATTATTAATATGAGAGTGCAACCATTTCACTGAATCCTTGCTATCAATTATTATGAGTATATACCTAGAAAGGGAATTGTTACATAGTATGGAAATTCTGGTTTCAATTTTTTGATGAACTGTCATACTATTTTCTACAGTGGCTTCACTATTCTACATCCCTACCAACAGTACACAAGGATTCCAATTCCTCCACATTCTTGCCAACACTTATATTCTGTTTTGCTTTTGGGGGTTTTGTTTGTTTGTTTTTTTGAAAACAGTCATCCTGATGGGTATAAAGTAGTATCTTTTTAAGGTTTTTATTTTTATTTCCCTAATAAATTAGTAATGATGAGGATCTTTTATGTATTTGCTGGTCATATTCTTCGAAAAAATATTTATTCAATTCCTTTCTTATTTTTAATTGTGTCGTTATTTTGTTGTTGAGTTGTAGGAATTCTCGACATATTCTATATACTAGCTTTTCTTTTTTTATGATGTTTGAATTCATTGCTTTATTGCAATTATATTTAATTGCATTGATTGATTTACATCTGCTATAATCTTTTAAGTAGTGTTTTGTAAAAACACTAAGATAACTCCTGACATCTTTTCTACTATATACTTTTTTACATATGTTTTTAGTCTTTGAAAGTTGTGTAATGTATTTTGATGGATGTGGAGTAGATTTTTGTGAAAGAACATGTATTTTTGTTTGTTTATTTTATTATTATTAAATCATTGCTGTGTACATTAGTGCAATCAAGGGATACAATGTGCTGGTTTCATATACAATCAGAATTATTTTCATCAAACTGATTAACATAGTCTTCATGACATTTTCTTAGTTATTGTATGAAGACATTTGTATTCTGCATTTAGTAAGTTTCACCTGTACCCCTCTAAGTTGTACTGTAGGTGTGGCCCCACCAATTACCCTCCTTCCACCCCAACCTCGACCCTCCCCTCCCCTCACCTCTCTTGTCCCTTTCCCCATATTCTTGTGCTATAGTTGGGTTATACCCTTCATATGAAAGCTATAAATTAGCTTCATAGTAGGGCTGAGTACATTGGATACTTTTCCTTCCATTCTTGAGATACTTTGCTAAGAACAGTATTTCCAGCTCCATCCATGTAAACACGAAAGAGGTAAAGTCTCCATCTTTCTTTACTGCTGTGTAATATTTCATGGTATACGTGTACCACAAATTATTAATCCATTCGTGGGTCGATGGGCACTTGGGTTTCTTCCATGACTTAGCAATTATGAATTGGGCTGCAATGAACATTCTGGTACAGATGTCTTTGTTATAATGTGATTTTTGGTCTTCTGGGTATATACTAGTAAAGGAATTATAGGATCGAATGGCAGGTCTATTTTTCGAGCTCTAAGTACTCTCCAAACATCCTTCCACAAGGCACGTATCAGTGTGCATTCCCACCAGCAGTGTAGAAGTGTTCCCCTTTCTCAATTGAAGTCATGTCTGCCACACAAACTCAAAATATTGACAATATTCTAATCTTCAATCTTCAAGTAAGAAAGCTTACCTACTCTCATTATTTAGTGTTTTAAGATTATATTTAACTTAGAAAGCATCATGAGTAATTTAAATGAAGATAAAAATATGTTCCATATTAAGAAGAAATGTACCCTCTCAGTCAATGTAATTCATTCATTACCCAGGAGAATGAGTGTGCAGAAGCACAAGTCTATCTTAAATCCATGTTTCCGAAACAGACACTATGACATCAATTATTGTGGGATTATTTAAAGTCTGATTTCCACACACAGTTTTTTTTAACTTTCAATAGTGTCAAGGTTAGGTGTATTCTCAAGACATGCACCATTGTAGAATCCAAGAATACTGAATCCATTGCAAAAACACAATGTGTCGGTTGTTTTAAAAACCCACACCTGTGTCAATGATTATGCGTTTGTATGGTGGTTATTACTGAGGTTGTTATCATATAAAAATTGTCTTGGGGAAACATTGTGCAAATGAAACATTTCATTGTCCTAAAAGAGTACACAACCAGCTCTACAGCAAGCCACCAATGCAAGAACAAAGGAACACAGAATAACAATATAAAACAAAGAGCAGGAATGTGCAGCGTGGAAGGTTAAAAGCAATTAGTAAATCACAAAGGTGGCTTTGAGGCTATGAAGCTCACTTTTTTGGCTCAGCTGGGTAATATCAGGCATGGAGTCTTAGTCACTCTTAGAGCTACAGATATTTATAGGCTATAACATTGACTGTAATGCTGAGTATTCTCTTTGGTGGTGTACATGCATTTTCTCTGATTAAAAAGTAGAAGTGTCTCCAAATGAAGACAAACCAGGGGCCTGGCTATCTTTCATTAATTTGAGGACAAACTCTCTTCTACATTAATATACTTTCCCTGTCTATTATGCTTTCTGGACAGAGTATATCCTTAGGAAATATTTGCTAAACACACAAACACATAAAGTAAACAAAAACAAATGGCCACATGGGACAGAAATCCAGCCTGGTACCACCATTTGAGAAGTTAATAACATGTTTTTAATACTTTTAAATTTGTTCATTGGCTAAGCTCATCACTCTGTACTTGCCTATTTAGTTCATTTCAATACCCACAGACTTAATGCCTGCTCTTTGATAGCATGCTGTATATAAGAATTTTTAAAGAATGTGTGAAATATAATACAGTATGATAATACTGAAAGAAAGGTCATAGAAATTTCTATGGTGGTTCTCTGGATGGAACAACAAAATCAGTCAGAAGAGGGAGTTTCAGAAGAGAATTTTTTTTCTTGAGGATATGCAAATTTCCTGTTTTGACAAGTTTGTTCTTAATAGTAAAGATGTTCTGCCCAGAAAGAATAGCTTATGCAGTGTTACGGAATCCTTAGAGAACAATACGATCTGGGAGAAAACATACTAGTAATAGAGAAGTTTGGAACCCAAGGAAAATCTTGAAACATTTATAATATATCCATGTAGTTTCTTTCAAAATGATCACCACCCCTGCAAAGGACACACATAAAGTATTAGTGTAGAACCAATGAACATTCTGGGCATAACTAGCAATGACTAGTAGACAGAGCTCTACCAGAGGGGGTTATTAGATTGCTAACGGTTTTAAAGCTCCCAGAAGTGTGGTTCCATGGTAGATACCTCATCTGACCTAAGAGAAGAGGTAACTCACTGAGCTCCCCACTGGCTCGTCCTGACTCCAGTGTGCTTTCTTCATCTGTCAGCACTCGGTTTAGTCCAAGCAGAACCATTTTCCCCCCCATATGCAAAGGGATTTCATAGATTCTTTAACCTACAGAGAAGCATTCATTTCATACTACAGGGAAGACTTTGTATTCTTTCATTCCCAGCGGTTGAGAAAACCTCACGTGATAGTGTTGTCTAAAATGCCAGTGTCCAAAATTTCACATCTACCTGTGTCCTGCTGTGACCCTTTTAGACACATATTTGAAAGTCAAACCCCAGTTCTGGAAATTTTGTCTATTAGGTAGTGAATATATATTCCTTCTGGAAAGGAAGAATTAGCAGACTCGAATCAACCAACTCAAAAGCTCAAACTGAAAAAAAAAGAAAGCCAACTCAGGACTAAAATGCCTAAAATGTGGAAAACAGAGGTGCAGCATCCATGAAGAGGACACAGGCTGTTCTTTTTCTGGCCCTGGCCCTGGCCCACGGGAGCTTTTGGTGGTGTATGTCCAACTAATAACATTATCACAAATCTAATTTCAAATGCTTTGTGGCCCTTAGGGAATCTACTCACCTGTTACACTTGAATGTTTTTACCTGACCAGCAATGTGTCCCCTTGGGAGCCTGGGATCTATTGTTCAGTTGTAAAATCAGCGAACTATACCCACACATAGGTTGTGCATATGCCCAACACAATTGTCCTTTTCCTTTTTATTTCTATCTTATCAACAATATTAAAACTGACTATTATAAAACCCTATGGACCAATACTCAGAGGGCTGTACGTTTGCCCCTCTGCATAATCTCCCACCCTGAGTTCATCCTATTTTTATGTTTCAAGAAAAAGAAAAGAAGAATGTGACTATGGAAGTTGAGGCTATACCATGATGATTTATGACCTAACTCATTTGTATTTCATCAAATAGAGGTCTATCCATACTTACAAAATGTCAGTAGGAACTTTTTAAAAAGAAAATTTCATTCTATTAATGGATGTATTTTAAAGGTTTTCTAAAAATCTGTTAGGAATATGCATAAATACCATTCTCCAAATCTTTTTTTTAATTTCAAATTAAAGTGAGGGTACAAATGCTTAGATTACATTGTTTTTGTTTCTAAGGCAAAATTCAAATTGTAGTGGAGCCCTTCATCCAAGGGGTGTGCTGAACACCCTCACGTTGTGCACAGGTGAGATCTTGCCAACTGCTCTCCCTCCTCACCCTTCCCATCCCTCCTCTCCCCTCTCCCTCACAGAAATATGCTTGTGTGTTTCTTTCATGTAGGAATATAGTGGTTTGCGTATTAATTTCATATTGGTATTGAGTACATTGGATACTTGATTTTCCATTCTTGTGATGCTTTACTAAGAAAAAAGTGTTTCAACTCTATCCAGGTAAACACAAAAGATGTAAACTCTTCATCTTTCCTTATGGCTAAAAAGTACATCACGGTATACATATACCACAGTTTGTTAATCCATTCATGGTTTGACGGAAGCTTGGATGGCTTCCACATCTTGGAAATTACGAATTGAGCTGCAATAAATATTCTAGCGCAAATGTAGTAAAATGTTTGTGTGTTTGTTTTTGCTTCTTGATATATTCCTAGTAATGAGATTGTGGGATCAAATGGATGGGCGACTTTCAGTTCTTTGAGAATACTCCATACTTCTTTCCACAGAGGGTGTATTAGTTTGCAATCCCATCAGCAGTGCAAAAGTATTTCCTTTTCTCCATGTCCACTCCAATATTTGTAGTTGTGAAATTTTGAAATGTGGGCTATTCTCCCTGAGGTTAGGTGACATCTCAGAGTGGTTTTGAATTGCATTTCTCTGATGATCAGGGACGAGGAGCATTTTTTCATGTGTTTGTTGGTCACTCATCTGTCGTCTTCAGCAAAGTTTCTGCTCAAGCCTCTTGTTCACTTATAAATGGAATTGTTTGCTCTTTTGTTGATGATTAGTTCAAGTTCCCTGTAAATTCTAGTTATCAGCCCTTTGTCAGATTTGCATAGCATGCAAATACCTTCTCCCATTCTGAAGGCTGTCTGTTTGCTTTAGTTGTTGTACCCTTAGCAGTGCAAAAGACTTTTAGCTTGATCATGTCCTATTTATTTATTTTTGGTATTGCTTCAAATCCCAAGGGGGTCTTCTTCATAAAATCTTTTCCCAGAGCAATTTTGTTAAACATTTTTTGCACACTTTCTTCTAGAATTTTTAACATTTTGTGCATTAAATTTAAATCTTTTATCCATTGAGAGTCAAGTTTGTCAGTGTTGAGAGGTGTGGGTCCATTTTCAGTCTTCTTCATATGTCTAACCAGTTCTCCCAGCACAACTTATTAAATAGAGATTCTTTCCCCCATGCATGCTTTTGTTTGTTTATCTAAGATCAGTTGGCAATACATGATTGAGTTCATCTCTAGGTTCTCTATTCTATTCCATAAATACATATCTCTATTTTTGAGCCAGTCCATGATGTTTTGATCCCTCCAATATTAATTGAACAAAGTTGAGGCATATATGTTCTTTTAAATGTTTCACTGTTATGTTTTTAAAATTCAACAGAAAGTATAGAATTACTGTATTTTTTCATTTACTTACTTGCAGAATTTTGTAGTGAGGGAACTGTAAATAGTTCCTCCTCCTCTACCCCTGATTCTGCTGCTCTCAAGTTCAAGTTCTAGTAGTTTTGAATTCTGCCTGTATTAGTAGTTATTCGGTCTTCTAATATGCTCCATCAAAACTTGAAAACTGTCTTCAGGAAAATACTGATAAACTACAAAGACAGTTAATGGCATTATTCTGTAAAGAGTGATTTGAAACACACAAATCACATTTAAACAGAACATTTCTAATGGTTCATTCATAGGCTGTGTTCAACTGGTAAAGAATATTTGTGTGGAGAGACTCTTGGGTTATGAGTCATTTCAATTCTGCTGCAGACGTGCTATCTACTTCCAGGAAAGCTAGCCTTGGACATGTGTTGTGGCCAACATCATCTGTGTTAACAATTTAAAGCTTAATTTTTATTCATAGACTCTACCTTACTCTTTTAGTGACAACTGGTGCCAAGGATTAAATTGTGCCTGCCCCTCTTCTAAAAAGATATGTTGAAATCTAACCTCCAGGAACTCGGATTGTAACTCATATTAAAATAGGGCTATTGTAGTTAGAATTAGTTATGATAAGGTCATCCTGGAGTAAGAGTGATCCTTAATCTAATATAATTGGTATCTGTATAAGAATAGAGGAGAAGTGAAGACAGAGAAGACAGAAAGTTAGGAAATACATATAAGACAGCAAAAGGACTCAGGTGTATGCATATCCAGGAACACGTGAGGCTGACAGACCCTAAGACAGAAACATAGAAAAAACAAGTGAGATAGCAAAGTGAGTCAGGCATGCTGCACACCCAGGAACATGTGAGGCTGACGGACACTGGCAGAGATAAGGAAGGATCCACCTTTAGAGGCTGCAAAGGGAGCATGAACCTCCCAACCTCTGGGATTTTAGACTTAAAGCTTCCAGAACTATAAGACAGTACATTCATTTGTTTTTAAACCAGCCAGTTTATGGTACTCTGTTATGTAGTCCGAGGAAACTAATGTAACAGGTGGTTTCCTCTTTCCTTTTCTTCTTCTCTTTTTCTTTTCTTTCTTCCTTTTCTTTCTTTCTCTTTCCTCTTCTTCTTCCTTATTCCTTCCTTTACCTACCTCCCTCCCTTACTCTCTCTATTCCAGCTTCCCATCTTTACTATTTCCCAACAACGTCTGGGTTTCTCAAACCAATTAGCCACAAGTAGACAAGGACAAGGAGACAAAAACATGAAAAAATAAATAAAATCCTTTTTTCTTCTACACTAAAATATTAGGAAACTTGTTCCAAGTCTTGTTTCTCAAGTGGATTTTAACTATCTTTAAAAATATTTCAACACAATGGTACAGAGTTATAATTTTTAAACACTTTAAAACAGTTCAATTCTGTATTCAAATAAATATTGCATGATGCTCAACAAAGAAAATAGATTTTAAAAATATATATTACAGTTTTAGGTAAAGGAAAAACCTCAAACAATACAGTTCAGCCTCGGTTTGTTTTCATTTTCTACCCTAGATAACACCCAAAATAACATGATTGTTTTAACTATTTTATTTAAACTACACGTCTAGTACTGGATTAGTACATAGCTAATGACATCTTAAGGAAACTGTTAAGAAAGGGAAAAAGAGGGCAGTGCCTGTGGTTCAAAGGATAAGGCGCCAGCCCCATATGCCGGAGGTGTTGGGTTCAAACACACCCCCAGCCAAGAAAGAGAAAGAAAGAAAGGGAAAAGGAAAACATTAGTTATTATTATTCAGTGAACATATGTGATGACTAGCAGCATAAACTGACATGACTATTCAAACCATTATAACCTGACAAATAGAAAAATAGTACTTTTCTTTTCTTTAAAGTACTGAGACTTTGGGTATAACAGCTAATCTTTCTGCTGAAGAAACTGGGTGTATTCCTATGTGTTGAATGAGTGTGGGTTCATTACATGTTCTCAATCACCCAGAGACATTTTACTCCCGTTTTACAGAATAAATCACTAGGAGTCTGATTCGAAAATACGTTCACAATCACATAGAGAGGCAGAGAGCCAGGACTCAATGCCAAGTCTGAAGTGTACCCATGGTCCTGCAGTATGCCCTTATGATGTATAGAAATCTGATTTTGTGCTATTTTCCTTCATCCTCTTTTAATCAAATTTTTTTGTCAGGGCAAATTCTGGTGCATGATATGAACCAGGACAAGAGAGTAGTTATGGCTTTTCTGACATTTCTTTGGGAAACAGTAATAGTCGGTCAGAGAGCTAAATGATACAACGGGTGATAGCTACAACTACTGGGGAAGTCAGATATGGCTGTAGAGACAGTCAACTGTATTCTCTCCTCACTGTACAAAGAGCTTTGTTCTCACCTCTAATCTCGGAGGGCAGCATCATATTCAGAGCATATCACCACTGTGGTGCTAAAACAGCAAGCATTTCCTTCCTTCATTCCATACTTTCACATTCTATATAAAGTTATGCTCACATGGCACTGAAATAGACATTTTTATGTTCTACAAAAATACCACTGCAACATGGCAAAAATGCCATAACTTGAAATAGATTATCTTCTAAGATTAACTTTGCCTAAAGAACAATTTTACCCCCCAAACATTCATTCTGAAATCTTGAGTCCTGGAAAAAATACCACCAATTCCCCACTCCTCTGTAAACTCAGAGGTCCCTTTTCTTTGACTGTCTTTTTTATAAAAAATGTTGACCATGTGAATTCAAAGCAAACCACTTCCTAGTAACTCTCTAAGTCTCAATTCCGTATTGGCAAAATAGAAATAACAACTATTAAGTGGCAGAGTGATTGAAAAAGTCACATTTCAGCTTACTATAGTGCATAGATCTTAAAAAGCTTAAATACATACTGGCTATTGCTTTAATACATACTTCTTCAATTGAACATTTACTAAATTTAACATCTAATTAAACATCTACTATATACTGACTCTGTGCTAGTCATGAGGGTACAAAGGTTATTAAGGCATCTTCACACCATAGGGACCCAGCATTCTAATAGAAAAGTTAGACAGATAAACAGGAAACCATATGCATTGTGATAACTCTGAAAATTGTCACTACTTTGGAAGTGAGTCCAGAGTAAGAAATGCCAGACTGCTAGAAAGGGCAGGGCATGATGGCTAGGATGGAGTGGTAAAGGATCAGATATGGCAATACAGAGTCTTGAAGGTTATAAAGTGTGTGTTTCCTGAAAGGAGAAATGGGGAAGGGACTTAGAAGTTGAAACATCGCCAAATAGTGGTGAACGAACCTGCAAAGTAGTTTACAAAAATAATAGAAGATCTTTTATGTTACTCTTTAGAGGTAGCCTTAATTTACTCATATAATTTCTTAAGAAAGAAAAGAAAATGATAAGGGCATAGCAATGGCAGAAGTAGTAAACTTGTTGAAAAAGCAAAACACTCTTAGACATTTAATGTTCAAGCTTAGTCTAGTGGTTTTAGGGTTTAGCAATCACCAAAAATGCTAAGCAACTTGGATTCCGATATACATGTCAAGAGCTCAATTTTGATTGAACATGGCATAATTATAAGTCATAGATAATTAAGCCATGTCCACAACTTATAGAAATGGATAATATTGGAGGTTTCAAGGAGATTCTTTGACATTTTCAGAGACCAAAGACACTGATGGTGATTATCAATTGAGTTGTCACATTTCAGAATTACTCATGGAAATGTTCCTAATTACCTGTCTTAGTGTGAAGCAAATAACAGCCTTACAAAATTAGTAATGCTCAGCATGATTTAACAAATAGCCTTGACAGCTAATACCCTTATAACATGTGAATGGAACAGAAAAAATAGGGTTTTTTTTTCCTTTGACTTTAAAACAATGGCAGTCTGAAATCTTAGCAGTTTGTCCACAAGAAACATATTCTTCTAACTCAACCTCTCTTGTGATAAAGTGATAAAATTGACTCCTTCGTGAAAATCTATTCTGAAGTGTCTTTGAAACAAGTAGCATATCAATTTTCTTAATACTTCAGTTTTAAAGTTTTAGCTATAGAATATTTAGAAAAGGAAATTCAATTAGGAATTACAATGAGTTTATTTTTACTAGTTGAAAAATTAGCATCCGAAGTGCTCAATCTTGTAACAGGTTAAAAAATAAAGCGGAAAGTTAAAAATAAGGTCTACTTTAGTAGAAAACAAAAATGATGAGTAATTAGAGAGAAAAAGAGAGAAGAGATTTCTAGCTTATGTTAGTTTTCTAGATAAAATATGATCTAATAGAAAAGGAGAGACTTTCTGGTCTTCTGAGCAGGGATGATTTCACCTTCCATGTTATCTCTGTGACTTTAGGCCCCACCTGCCTTTTCCCATTTAGTTCCCTCATTTCTTAAAGTATAGAACAAGGTTATTTAGCTAACTGTTGTATCATCAAAAGTAAATAATGTCATACGAAATAACTACACTCCAATGTTTATATCTCAGTAATTTGATGAAAAATTCAGAAACATCATGTCAGATGAACTATTTTCACACATTTCATGTCTATTGAAAGTTTCTGAGTTAAAGCAGTCTTAGTACCATCAGGTGAAGCCCTGCAAGATAGAAAGTTAAATATAAGACACAGTTTAGATATAAGGTCCAGCATGACAGATTATTCTAAGATTATATATAGCTTTCTATTTGTCTTGTGTCTCTTCTGAAATCTTTTACTAAATTATGTATATGTACATGCATGGGTGCCTGTGAATGTGTATATACATTGATATAGTGCATGTACAAACGACTTGTAAACAACACTTTAATCAAGCATTTCATCTACCCATGATTCTTTTATTATTACTTGGTTCACTTTAGGGGGAAGAATATAGACACATACATGAAGGCACACAACAAATTCATTATCTCCAGACCATATTTTACCATTTATAAAATTTACTGAATGCTCTCCAACACTTGTTAGCTGTCCTTAATTGTAATTTGGCCACTACCCCTAAAATTACTTTTCTCCAAATACCTAAGAATATGCTTAATTAACAATGGGAGAGAAAGGGAAAAAAATAAGAGAAATGAAATGGAGGGACTCTAAAGAAATGTCTAAAGAAAGAGAATGAGAATTAAAGTTTTGAAAGCATTGAAGCTGCAAAAGACACATTGTTCTTGGTCTGTGTCACATCAAATATTGCATCAAACTCTCTTATAATTGCCTTAAATAGATTATGCTTGCTTATAGCTCAATCAAGCTAATCAGGAGTAAACAGACACTTTCAGGAGGTTGTTTAAAACATAAATATGTTGGCTAAAGTTTAAAATAAGGCATCAAAATTATTAGGAGAATTTGGAATGGATATCTAGACTACATGTAAATATGTCTATTTTAGTTTCCATTTTCTAAGTCCCCAATTATTTAAGTTCTACAAACTTAAGTATAGGAGCTATTTTGAAAACAAGGTGCTTCAATGAAGAAAACTAAAACCCTCAAATTTTAAAACTCCCTGGAAGATACCTGTTTGGAGGGGGGAATCAATATCTGCTTCTAATTCTTCTCTCCAGTCCTTATCATGATATTTGCCGGTGGAGCTACATAGGGGACTGTACTAATAGAGACATAGCAACTAAAAGCACTGAGTTTTGTCAACTTTAAATTATAACAAATAGCATTGAGAGTAATATTGTGGTGTTAAGACCAAGAGACCGCAAATAAGCATCAAACTATTAATGACTCTGTGCTCCCAAACTGTATGACAAATATGTTCAAATTTTGTCAGCATTTACTTTACAAAGGAATGGATCAGTAAGGCAATTTCTTTCACATGTGGGCAGGTATCACATATTTTTATCATCTTTATTTATTCTCTTAAAACAGATATTACACCAAGCCCTTTGCTGAGATTTACAAGTTATGAGGGATTTGAATTACTTGAAAGGAAGAAAAATACAAGTCTGCATAATTTCTTCTGTTTCCTTTTCTAAAACAATACCATGGGAAATAGAAAAGACTCGTAGAACAGCATCTGCAGTAGAATATGGAAACCCTGGTACGGTCAGGATCTATTGTGGTATGACAAAAGGTATGGGAATATTATTTTATTTATAAAAAGTTATAATTAAATGTTATGTATTCTATTTGAATATATTTTAGACTGTAGATATTATATTAGTGCGGTAACGACCCTTAAACAGCACAGTTTTGAATTGCGTGGGTCCAATATCTGTGAATTTCATTCATTAAGTATACTGGAAAGTTGTTGGAGATTTCCAAACATTTGAAGGAAAAAAAAAAAAAGTGCAGATGAACTGCATCACCTAGAAACATCAAAAAAATAAGAAAATGTTAGGTATGTTATGAATGTATGCAATATATGTAAATACCAGTCTATTTTTTAATTTACCACCGTAAAATATAAACAAAACCATTACAGAATATTATCATTTGTCAAAACTTACACATACATAAAAAAAAACTTACACATACAAAGAGATGGTGCCATCTGTAGTCAAAAGAAATGTAAACAATGTATAGAGTCAGTATTAAATTATAGCTGCATAAAATTAATTGTACTGCGTAATACACAACTCTGGTAGTGAGTATTCACCGGCTGAGGCAAACTATCTCTGCCTGAGCTTTTAGTCTTTTCAGTAAATTGCATGCAGCAACAAATGGTGAACTCCCTCAATTCTAGAATTCTGTTTACTGTGATACCATAGCCTTCGAATAACACCATAGAAAGTATAGCTAGTGATTCAGAAAGTGCTTCCCAAACACAAAGAAAAGTCATGAATTCACAAGAGAAGTTTTAATTGTTTGATCTGTATCATAGGTTGATGTTTGCAGCATTTGTAAATATCAACTCTAACTCCAAATGGGCCCTGCCCATCCTTTCAAGATAAATAAATCTAGTGTAAAAAAAAAAAAAAATGGAAAAAAATGTAGTGGGTATTTTTGAAGTCATCATAAATATCCTCTACTGTGACATCAGAAGTTGTGAAGGCTTTGCACATTTGCAAAACACTTTTTAATCTTATATTGAAAATGCATCTTTTATGCAGGTACAGGATTGCTATCAGGAAAATATATCGATAGACTGTAATAGGAGTCAAGAGATGTGAAGTTATTATATGCCGACTTACAACAAAAGGAAAGTAAAGGATTTAAAGGTGCAGAATTTAATTTCATCAAAGGATGGTTTGATAATTTTAAAAAGAGATTTTACTTTAAAAATGTCAAAATCACAGGAAAATACCTTCTGCTAACAAAGAGATAGACTACTTTTCAGTCACCATTAAGAAAATTATTGCAAGGTGCAGTGGCTCACGCCTGTAATCCTAACATTCTGGGAGACTGAGGAGGGTGGATTGCTTGAGTTCATACATTTGAGACCAGCCTAAGCAAGAGTGAGACCCCCCCCATCTCTACTAAAAATGAAAAACTGAGGCAAGAGGATCACTTGAGCCCAAGAGTTTCAAGTTGTTGTAGCTATGATGCCAGAGCACTCTACCCAGAGTGACAAGAATGAGACTCTCTCTGAAAGAAAGAAAAGAAAGAAAGAAAGAAAGAAAGAAAGAAAGAAAGAAAGAAAGAAAGAAAGAAAGAAAGAAAGAAAGAAAGAAAGAAAGAAAAGGAAAGAAAAAGAAAGGAAAGGAAGAAAAGAAAGGAAAAAAAAATTATTACAGAGAATGGTCATCAGTCTGAACAGTTTTTAATGAAAATAAAATAAAAATGTCTCATTATGGAGGGGAAGAAGTCACCAAGGTAAAGAAGGAATGCAAGCACCAGAATTTAAGACAGGATGTGATGGGCTCATTCCAATTTTTTGTAGAAAAGCGATGGGATTTCAGATCATGTTGGGCAGTGCTGGCTGGGCTTGGGTGCCAACTCCTCCTGCCCCACACTGGAGCAAAGCCAGGCTCACCCCAAACAGGCTCGTAATGAGGCTGCTGCTACTGCCACAGCCAGCCCATGGCCCATCCTGCCTTCTGGGGCTGTTGTGCCTCAGAGCAGAAATATTGGATGTATGCATATCATGAAGTTTGTTATGTAACCACAACTTGTAAATTACTACAAAAATGGGAGGCAACAGCCAATCCTGCCGGGGAAGAAAGGCAGACAGCACAGTAGTTTATAAAAGATGGTGTGTGTTCAGAACTTGGGGTCTCTTATCCACTTATGGAGAGGGTCCATATCCTCCTATTCTCCTTGTAGTTTGCCTATGTTTTTTAAATAAATGCTTGCAATTGTGATTATTTTGTATTTTGATGACTCTAACATTGGCTAGGCACCAATGTTCATTCTTGACACTGGGAATCAAGAACCAGGGAACACCCCACCCCACCCCCCCGCCAAGGGACCTAGGAATCAGAAGTGCCTTACCTACGAAGCTGCTAACTCTCAAGCCATGAAAGGAAATAATAAACCTCAGCTGCCAGGCTTTTGGCTGTGCAAAGAAGCCCTAAGCAATCAGCACACTTTTTTGGATTGATTCTATTGATGTTTTGTTTCTAAAGTCAGGAAGTACCTTGTCAGTAGTAGATGGGCTTTTAAAGATCTCATATCAAACAATTCCCTTGACTAACAATACTCCTATATTATAACACCAAAAGTGTTGAAGTGATCTACTTATTCTCAAACACAACATCGCTAACTCAGCCTTTAGATCAGGGTCTTAAGCAACTTTAAGACTCATAACAAACAGAATTCTATGGAAAGAATTGTCACCACCATGGAAGAAAACCCAAATAGAGTAAACATCACAGAAATCTAAAAGAGCACCATTGAAGATGCCATCATTGTTATAGAAAAAACCATAAAGGTCATCAAGTCCAAAATAAGAAATTCCTGCTGGAGAAAACTATGTCCATATTTTGTGCATGACTTCACAGAATTCATGACAGAGCCATAATCAAATAAATTATCTAAAAAAAGGTGGTTATGGCAAAAAAGTTT
The DNA here is from genome assembly GCA_963574655.1 of Perodicticus potto. NCBI lineage: Eukaryota > Metazoa > Chordata > Mammalia > Primates > Lorisidae > Perodicticus > Perodicticus potto. The sequence continues at coordinate 28,007 of CAUYRH010064985.1, read as the reverse complement.
GGGGTGGTTGAAGGTCTTTAATGAATAAATTATGGAGAAATTCAAGAACCAATAAGCACCCCACAAGAAAAACAAACAAACAAACAAACAGAAAACAGCTTGATGGAGATGAGTACTTCAGAATCTTGACCAGACAATAAGGAAAAAGACATAGAAGATGCAATACCGAAAACCAAGCTGACATTAAACAATCTGACACAAGGGCTAGCGTTATTCAGTACTACTTTTGACTTTTTTTATGACATTGACCCTTCAGGGATACAGGCACTAAAACTAAAGCAAATAATTGAAAAACTAAAGCAAATAATTGAAGAAGGATTGTTACTGTATAGAAACATTTTTAGAGAAAGGAAAAAGTAAAACTGTTGGATAGAAATTATGAAGCATTTCCTTCAAGTTGCACCAAGTGTGTTCGCCTCTCCTGCCTCTGCTTCCACCTGCTGCATCTTTTCCACCTCTGCATCCCTCGCACCAGCAAAACCAACTTCTCTTCCTGCACTTTCTCAGATTTCTTAACATGGAGACAATAAGAGCAAAGATCTTTGTGATGTGCCACTTCTGCTTATTGAATAGTAAATATTTCTTTTCTTCCTTATGATTTTCTTATTTATTTTTTAATTTAATTTTATTTTTTTAATAGAAGCAATTTCCCTTTTCTTTTTTATTATCCTTTTTTTTTCCTTTGAAATAAAGCCTCCCTCTGTCACCCAGATAGATGGCCCTGGTGTCCTCAGTCACAACAAGCACTCACTACAACATCCAGCTATTTTTAGAGACAGGGTCTTGCTCTTGCTTAGGCTGGTCTCAAACTCCTGAGCTAAGGTGATCTACCCACCTCGACCTACTACAGTGCTAGGACTACAGGAGTGAGCCACTGCCTGGACCTGCAATTATTATTTTTTTTTTTTTTGGAGACAGAGTCTCACTTTGTTATCCTGGGTAGAGTGCTGTGGTGTTAGTGTATAGATTCCCAAAAAGAGTATTTCAAAGATGATCATAATCATATTCAGCAATGAAGTAAGAACCACTTTTTCTAGGATGAGTTCATTTACTTAATTATCACACCACATATATAAAAAAAGGTTAAAACACTCAATTTATAAAGTTACACATATCAATATGAAAATTATATAAATCCCTGCATTGAAAATTTACAAATGAAATAGCAATTCCTAGCAGAAATGTATAAATTCATTTATTGAAATTGTTTGCTTACATGAAACATTATATATTTAAGTAACAATATGATATACTTTCTTAGAAAGAAATGATAACATTGATAATACACTGCAATGTATTATTTTGGTAACTAACTTCTCTCAAAATTTGCTCACAGCAATATAAATCTGGCCTTACATTTTACTTCTTATTATCATAGTAAATATGTATGTCCATTAGTTCCACTTATGAAAGTTTATACTAAGGAAATAATAGATAAGTTTACAAAGATGTTCATAAAATGATAAAATGGATATTTCTTGAGCTTATCATATATAAATTATCTGATTTAATTTATTATTATCCTACATTTATTGAGGAATGTAAGAATGATAAAAGTTGAATAACTTTAGCCGGGCGTTGTGGCGGGTGCTTGTAGTCCCAGCTACTCAGGAGAAGACAATTGGCTAAGCCTAGGAGTTGGAGGTTGCTGTGAGCTGTGATGTCACAGCACTCTACTGAGGGCAATAAAATGAGACTCTGTCTCTAAAAAAAGAAAAAGTTGAGTAACTTTCTCAATATTACACTAGCTGTGATATTAACATTAAGCCATCTATCTCCTGAGCAGGTCTTCAAATGACCAGGTAATTTTGGTGCATAGAATGAATTGGTACATATCCTCCATTCCGCCCTTCTTCTGGGCTTCCTATAAAGCAGAATCTGAAAAGTACAAATACAAATACAGATGTCACGGTCTGCCTTGAAACCAGGATTCCTGATGTGACCTAACTTTACTTATGAAAGTACACTCCCAAGACATGGAAAACAGGAGTGATTTAGAAGCCATCAATCAGCTTCTTCAATGTTCTGCCCGAATATACAGTGTATGAGCACTGGGTTTCTTCAGAGGCAAGCCCCGCGACCTCTACTTTTTAAGTGCAAATTTTACAATGTGGCAAATCTCCAGATCCACCGTTCGTATGTCAGCAGCTTCCAGATACCTGGACTACAGCTTGAATTTTCCTAAGACCAATAAATGGAAAGACAGTAGAATCTTTCTGATTCTGTAGATGAGTGTTCTGGGACCAAAAGTTTCAGTGGTAGCTGCTTCTTGATCTCTTCATCACCAGTAAGGCATTCTCCCTTTGGAATAAAGGACTACAAGGACTAATTCCTCATAGACTTGCAGATTGAAAGAAATACAACCCACTATTCTCCTATTAGGCCTCTTCCCTAGTGTTTTCTGGAAAGTATTCTTGCAGTTTCAGAATTCAGTCCTGCAACCATGCTAACATTTTTGAGAAGAGCCTAGAGTTTTCTCTTTTCAGAAATTATGCCCTGGGTATGGCTGTCCTAGGATATAGATTATTTAATAATTTAAACAATTTGTATTCATTGAATTGAACATACAGATATAAAATGTCTGTACAAATAAAATATAATGTAGTAATTTAAATGAAAATGTATATGTGTATTCATTCATTGACATGAAAATATATTTATAATATAGAATTGAGTCAAAGAGATCAAGCTATAAACAGTAGCTGTGTATGTGTGTATGTTTAGAAAAGTGTGGCAGGTTGTACAATCAAACATGAATAATTCTCTTTCAGTATTACTATGTTGGGAGGTAATTGTCACTGCTTTGTTCAAGTTTTTTATATTGTAAGACTTTTTAATGAGTACAAGTGCTTCAATAATGACAAAAAATGAAAGCTATTTTCATTTTTGATGGTAAAAAATTCTCCCAAAAGACAACACCATTATCTGATCTTAGGTGTGTAGAATAGCTTACTCTCATTCTTTGATTATCTCTAATTTTCTTTTATACATAATTTTATATTAGTTTAATTGTATAAGCCACATGCGATTCTTTTGGAAGAATATAAAGTTTAAAAGTTAGGATTAAAAATGAATCTCATTATACACTTATTTGCAAACTCTGTCTTTACATGTGGTTTCTACTTGTCTCAATATATTCACCTGCTTGGAAATCTTGCTGCAGCATTCTACATACATTAAATGTAGAATGTCTTTTTACCTAATTGCACAATTTTATGTTCTTGGTATTATTGTCAGAGTTGGGAGTTTATGAATCTTCAATATTCCCTTCTTTCAGTTATATAATAGAATTCTTTTTTCCAGTCTTTTAACCTACATAGTGAGTGTTGAAAAATAAATGCAAAAGAACCAAGTCTTACTTGGACAGGGAGAAGGGGAAGTTGCTACCTGCTGACCTTTTAAAATTTTAAGGTGTGGTTGAAAGTGTCGCTGAACATCAAAATCATGGCTTCAAATAGAGGGATAAGTTCTTTCTAGACACTACATTTATTGATAGTTTAAAAAGACAATGGTGTTCACCTTTAGCAAACATCCCTTTCTGTGGGTACTACCAAGAGAGCCAAAATATGTGGATTCTTCTATAAGCTAATAGTAAAAATCAGTGGGTGGCTATATATATTCAACTCTGTCTCTGGCATGTGTATACTTTAACCTTGAAGAAAATGTCACCAATTTCAAATTTGTGATTTGGTCCTAGTTCTCCTAGATTGTATTCAGTAGTACTAATTGTCCTTTCCACTTTCCATTATTATAAAAACCCCAAATCACTCTTTTACCTTAGCCATCTAAAATTGTAAAAATATCTTCTCCATGATATTACCATAAATATTTATGTCATTAACTGTTTAAAATTTTTCTTCTCCCAGAGAAAACTGTCTTAGGTTTTTGAGCAACTTATCTCTAGTTCAGACACTGATTCCATGCTCTTGAAACTTTTTTAAAGGATAGCACTTAGAAACTTTAACTATATTTTCCTCATTTATACCCATCAGTGGTCTGCACACTCCTTGAGTTCAAGGAACACCTTCTATGCATCTGTATAGTTCTCATTTTTTAACTCAGTTCCCAACCAGTAGTTTATGAAGGTACATCTGCATCTTAAAAGATTGTTTTAACTCAAGAAAATAGATTTTATGTGCAATTTGAAATACTTTCATCAAACTGGTTAACACAGCCTTTACCTCATTTTCTTAGTTATTGTGTTGAGACATTTATATTCTACATTTAGTATAAAACCAGCACATTGTACTCCATAATTGCATTAATGTACACAACTATTATTTAATCAAAAAAAAAAAAGAAAGAAAATGAAATGTCTCCTATGTTCTAATGGTGGCTAATGGTAGAATGTTAGAAGGAAACAGGATAATTAAAAGTAGAGATTCTTTGAATCAAGGGTCTACTCACCCCTCTGAATCCCATTACTATGTAAAAACAGCGAAAGACTGGCTCTACTGTAGGTTAAATGGGATCTTTTAGTTCACATAGTTTGTACGTCACTCAAGAAGATCAAACAAGCATCAGAAAATGATGAGAAACTCACAGGTAGGCAAAATTGGAGGAGGGCTAATCCTTTCCCCATTTATTTGTCTCCTATGTCTTGGATCTATTTCATAGTGCCTCAAGCCATCTGAGACTGTCTTTAATGACTTTAACTCACACGAGTTAGAAGTTAGTGCAGCAGATTCTTCAATCCCCTATTTTACAGTGTCTGATTTTCCTACTCTTTAATTAAAGCACAACCAATATTGCTAAAAATGAGGAAAAATGTACACGTATCCACACACCTCAGTAGGAATAGAACCTCTGGAAGTTGACCATTCAAGGGACTAAACAAACTGGTCAACATTCAGAGGTGATCAACATAAGGATCATCTCTTACTCTACTGTTACATGTGATGCATGTCCAGTCTGTGAAAATTAGGTCAACTTAAGGAGACGGTCAATGTAGGGAGGTAGTCAACTATGGAGGTTCTACTGGATATATATTTTTTCCTTGAAAAAAGGGAAATATGGTAAATATAAACCAAATAATTGGGTGGAACTTCCATAGATTTTTTTTTTTTTCTGCTATTTCTCCCTTCTTATTTGACCTCAAATGCAGGTCCAGATAGTTATAGACCCAACAGTTATTTTGGAGCATAAGATGACCACCCATATAAAAAAAATCCACAAAGAGGATCTTAGAACAGGAAGATTGGAAACATTTTCTTAAGCTTTTTTCTTTTCTGCTTTAGTCATCTCAGTTGCAGCCAAACACAGAGCCTAACTGATAAGAGCTCTTCTATTTTCTTTGCTTATTAAAAGTTGAATTTAGCTGGTTCCTATCATTTGCATTTTAATAGTATCATGTATTTGAATTTATATACACTTTCTGTATTTTTCTCATTTTATTCTTATACCTCATTTATTTGATTTTTTTCCCTATCATTATCCAACTTTGTGATTATTTCTGAATCATCTCTGAGTTTTCAAATTCCTCCAATGATCGGTAATGGGAGTGGTAATGTGCCAACCTATTCTGGTAAAATAAAATGTGTGCTTACTATGTGGTGCCATTCATTTAAACTTTGCGTTAAAGAATAATGATAATCTTTGTTGCAGAACTTTACTTTCTATTTCTTCCTTCCGCACAAAGTAGAAGTTTCTATTTCTACAGAGAAGTTCATCCAAAAGCTGAAATATAGAGCGAATTTTAAGTAAGATAACATTGAAAAGCTTAGTTTACAAACTCATTAATTGATGCATGGAATTGTAAAAGGATTTGTCCCAAGTTATAAAACACAGGCTCAGCTCCTGACTTTATGCTAATACATAGGCAACAGAGAAGTTCACAATTCCACATTCTGTCTGAACACTAAAATCTTTGTTTCCACCAGTCACTTTCTTACTAGTATTTAACCCATCATTTTGTAAAACACTTTGGTAAGCAGATACCTTGAATATCGAGTAAAGTACCAAAAAAGCATGCCTAAATTTCTGTTGTAGCTTTTAAAAATTCCATTGCAAAACAGTTACTGAAACTTAAAACATAAAGCCTGCTTATATAGGAATTTTCTTGGGGAAATAGAAGAATTAAATTGTGTTTTCCACGATTCATTTAGACCACTCAGAGAAATACATGTTATCTGTGTTCCTTTTCAGGAAAGGCAGTAGAAAACCAGTATTGTAGCTATCTGATAACTCATCCTAATCTTCTATCAAGTGACCCCTCCAAATCTTAGTAAGATTATTTACATGCCAAATCCATTTATGTGATGGTTAAATAAACTTGAAGACATTAAGTAGAGACAAGAATGTCCCGGCAAGCTAACTGTCTATATATACACCAGAAACAGAAATTCTCTACATACTCAGAACAGAAATTTATGTACCAAAATATTTTAAGGGTTCATCAAAGAGATGAGGCTATTTTCTTATTTTAATCCACATTATTTAAATTACCTCAATCTGATTGTATTTTGTTTTTCATTCAGTTTGCTATGTTTTACAAACATGAAATAAAATTATTTCCAGTATTGCCTCCCATGTATAGACTGCTAGCAAATACACTTGGTTGATCCGTTGAGGAGGATACCAAAAAGAAAGCTTACATACTTTTACCTATGTACCTACAACAATATAGCAGAATCGGCTGGGATATACAACCTGAAATTTCTCATTCTTTGATTTTATGTAGGCCTGAATATAACTTTTCTTTTTCTAAATGTCTCAATCAAAGTCACGGACACCAAGGGTCCTTTAATGGTGTGACCATGAATAGCAAAGGTTGTCATTTACCTGATGTCATTCATACATTTCCTATGGTATCCCATAGATTTAGATAAAGTAGTACAAAATTGTACCTCTATAAACTACGTATTTGAGAATGGGGGAAATGCTACCTATTAGTAGCTAATATTGCAAGTTCTAGATACTTTTCTTCTGCAGTTTTTGGCCAGGGCCGGGTTTGAACCCAACACCTCTGGTATATGGGGCTGGCACCCTACTCACTGAGCCACAGGCACTGCCCTAGATACTTTTCTTGACATCCTTTCATTAGTCTTTCAAAGTGTGAATTTTGAATATATTTTATTTACTAAACACTATTCAAGATTTGGTGGATACACACATGAAAGATGTCTCTAAATTCAACATCTTAGAAAGCTCTTTCCAGCTTGAAATTTCTATCAACATACCATAATTATGCTATGCCAAGTATTAGCCTCACCCACTTTCTTACAAGAAATTTTTTCTAACAGAGGCAACAAATGGTTTTCAACATGCAGAAAAATTAAAAGAAGAGTAAAATGAACCCTCACATGCTCTTTATCAAGATGTACCTATTATCAATGTTTTCCCTATTTTCTTTGTTTCTATATGTATTTATGTTATGCATAGTTTTTTTTGAAGCTTTTGAGATTAAGGAGCATGTATCATGCCCCCTTTCCTCACTTTGTTGTTTACTTGCTTAGATGAAGATATTCTCTTACACAAATACAAAGGTAGACTTAATTAAATTTAAACGTGATACATTTTCATAGTATACATCCCTATTCCAATTTTTTCATTGACACACTAGTGCCCCTTACTGTACTTTTCCCTTCCAGTATAGAAACCAGTCTAAGATCTCATATTGCATTGAGCTGTCATGTCTTTTAATCTACTTTAATCTACAATAGTCCCTTAACATTCCCATCCTGTGCCTTTTATGACATAGTTTCCAATATTTCAGACCATTGTGAATAAGGCAGTACATATTTTTTGTTATAATAAAATGCTCTGCATTTTGAGTTTGTCAGATGTTTTCTTGTGAACTCAGGTTGCGTGTTCTTAGCTGCAATACTACATGTGATATTGAGTCCTTCTGGAAAGTCCTCATAGGAAAGCACTATCTATCTGCCCTTCCCTACCCCTTTTAAATAAATTTTTATTTTGGAATAATGCTACATATACAGAAAATATCACAGACAGTTCCCATATACTCTTCTCCCAGAACTAAGGCACTTGCATAGTTTAATTAAATAAACTGTAGACTTCATTTGTATTGCCCTAGGTGTTCCACGAATGGCTTCTTCTATCCTGGAAGCCAATCCAGGATAGCATGTGGCATTTAGTAGCCTCATCTCTTTAATCCGCACTGATTTGTGTCAGTTTCTCAGTCTTTCCTTGTTTTCATGACTTGGAGGTTTTTGTGGAATGCTACTCAGTTATACTGTAAAACATTCCTTAATTTGCATTTTTCTCACAAGGTTTGCATTTCAGATTTCATCTAAATTTTAATGAGTCAAAATGCTGAATTGTTACTATTTCATTCCTTGATGCTAATAAGGAGGTCATAGGAAGATACTTTAAAACCATGAAAATATTCTGCTTCTTATAAAAACCTTCTTTCCCAAATCAAGGACTTCTTGCTGATTCTTGACTGAAACAGTCCTTAAAATGATGCCTGGAAAACCAGACTTCCAATTCCACCATCTCCTCCAAATTTATGTTTGTACCTGATATTCTATTGTAAAGAGCCCTTCCTCTTCTTTTATTTCTTTACAATTCTATAATTCTACAGCCATTTTATTTCTTTACAATTCTATAATTCTACAGCCAATAAATAGAATTCTATTTATTGTACCTTTAAATGAATGGATTTATATATTATGAATGGCTGTATTTTTCTCAGTTATTTTGATACTCAAAGTACCGAAGATTTTTTCCAGAAAGAGCCCGTTTATTTCACTTTTTAAATTTTTTTAATTAAATCATAACTGTGTACAATTATGGGGCATATTATGGTAATCTGATATAGAATGTGGAAAGCTTAAATCAGACTGATTAACATAACCATCATCTCACTTCCTTATTTGTTGTGGTAAGACATTTATACTATACTTTTAGTAGTTTTGAAATGTACCATTGCATTACTCACAGTAGGTGAGGTCCCACCACATACCCTCCCTCCTCCTGCCCTCCACTCTCTCTCCTTTCCCCTCCTCTTTCTGGACTACATTTGTGTTTTATCATTTATGTGGATGTGTAGGTGATGATATATTGGTTTCATAACAATATTGAATACATTGGATACTTTTTTCCATTCTACTTTATTAAAAAGAATGTGTTTCTGTTCTATCCAGGTAAACATAAAAGTTGTAAAGTCTCCATCCTTTTTTATGGCTGCATAGTATTCCATGGTATAAATATACTACAATTTGTTAATCCATTCATGGTTTGATGGGCATTTGGGCCACTTCCATGACTTGGCAATTATAAATTGGGTTGCAGTAAACATTCTAGTGCAAATGTCTTTGTTGTAAAATGGTTTTTGAAAACCTGGGTAGATACCTAGTAGAGGAATTGCAGGATTGAATGGTAGGTCAACTTTTAGTTCTCTGAGAATTCTCCAAATTTCTTTCCAAAAAGGCCATATTAGTTTGCAATTTACCAGCAGTGTAAAAGTGTTCCCTTCTCTCCACATCCATGCTAACATCTGCAGTTTTGGGATTTTGTAATGGGGGCTAATTTTGATGGGGTTAGGTGACATCTCAGTTGAGAATTTTTTCATGTGTTTCTTGGGCATTTGTCTGTCATCTTCAGATAAGTTTCTGTTCAAGTCTCTTGCCCACAGGAAATGGGTTTTTTTGTTCTTTTCTTATTGATTAGTTTGTGTTCTCAGCAGATTCTCATCAGCAGGCCTTTGTTGAAAACATAACCTGAAAAAATCTTCTCCCATTTTGAAGACTGACTGTTTGCCTTGGTTACTGTGCTTTTGGCTATACAGAAACTTTTTAGCTTGATCAGATCCCAGTAATATATTTTTAGTGCTGCTTCAATTGCCAGGGGAGTCCTCCTCATAAAATATTCTCCAAGGCCAATTTCTTTGAGTGTTTTCCCTGCACTCTCTTCTAGCATTTTTATAGTTTCATGGCTTAAGTTTAAATCTTTTATCCTGTGAGAATTAATTTTTGTTAATGGTGAAAGGTGGGGGTCCAGTTTCAGTCTTCTACAGCTCACCAGCCAGTTCTCCCAGCGTCATTTGTTAAATAGGCAATCTTTCACCCAATGAACATTTTTGATAGGCTTATCAAAGATCAAATAACAATAAGTGGCTGGGTTCATCTTTTGGTTCTCTATTCTGGTCCATATATCTACTTCTAAGTTTTTGTGCCAGTGCCATGCTGTTTTTATCACTATAGATTTATAGTATAACCTGAAGTCTGGTAATGCGATACCTCCTAATTTGTTTTTATTTCTAAGTAGTGTATTGGCTATTCAAGGTTTTTCCTGATTCCATATAAAATGAAGTACTATTTTTTCAAAATATTTAAAGTATGACATTGGTGCTTTAATAGGGATTGCATTAAATCTATAGATTGCTTTGGGTAGTATGGACATTTTAATAATGTTGATTCTTCCTAGCCATGAGCATGGTATGTTTTTCCATTCATTAACATCTTTAGCTATTTCTTTTCTCAGAGTTTCATAATTCTCTTTGTAGAGATCTTTCATGTCTTTTGTTATTTAAATTCCCAAATATTTCATCTTCTTTAGCACTACTGTAAAAGGAATAGAGTCCTGGACTATATTTTCAGCTTGATTATTTTTGGAATATATAAAAGGTACTGATTTGTAAGTATTGATTTTGTACCCTGAGATGCTGTTGTATTCCTTGATCACTGCTAAGAGTTTTATAGTTGAGTCCCTGGGGTTTTCCAGGTGTAAGATCATGTCATCCATGAAGAGTGAGAGTTGATCTCCTCTGACCCCATTTGGATACACTCGATTGCCTGATTGCCTTCTCTTGTCTAATAGTGATGGCTAACACTTCCTTTACTATGTTGAATAGCAGTGGGGGCAATAGGCGTCCTTGTCTAGTTCCAGAACTGAGTGGAAATGTTTTCAATTTTACTCCATTCAATATGATATTGGCTGTGGTTTTGTTACAGTTGGCCTCCATCAGTTTAAGAAATGTCCCATCTAATTCTATTATTTTAAGTTTTCTGATCACGAAAGGATGCCAGATATTATCAAAAGCTTTTTTTGTATCTATTGAGAGAATCATATGGTCTTTGTTTTTTAGTTTATGTGATGTATTATATTTTAAAATTTACATATGTTGAACCAATCTTGTAACCCTGAGATAAAGACAAATTGATAATGGTATATAATTTTTTTATGTGTTGTTGAATATGTTTGCTAGGATCGTATTGAATATTTTGGCATCAATATTCATTAATGATATTGGTCTCTAGTTTTCTTCCTTTTGGACCCTTTCCTAGTTTAGGGATCAAAGTGAAAATTGCTTCATAGAATGTGTTGGGGAGTATTACTTCTTTGTCTATGTTTTAGAAAAGATTAGGTAATATAGGTACCAGTTCCTCTTTGAAAGTTTGATAAAATTCTAATGTGAAGCCTGGACTTCTTTGGGGAGTTTTTGAATAGTTGAAGCTATTTCAGTAGTTGGTATAGGTCTAGTCAAACTTGTTGAATCTTTCTGGCTGAGTCTAGGGAGGTGGCATGCTTCTAGGTACTGGTTCGTTTTCTCTAGATTTTCATATTTTTGAGAAGAGACTTTTTTGTAGTAATCATTGAAGAATTTTTTAATTTCTGAGTTATCTGTTGTTATTTCTCCTTTATTATTTCTGATTGATGCTATTAGAGATTTTACTTTGCTATTTCTGGTTAGGCTAGCCGAAGATTTATCAATTTTATTAATCTTTTCAAAACACCAACCTTTTACGTTGTTGATCTTCTGAATGATACTTTTGTTTTCAATTTCATTTAATTCTGATATAATTTTGGTTATTTCCTTTATTCTGCTTGATTTGGCTTTGGATTGTTCTTCCTCTTCCAGTTGCTTGAGATGACTCATTAAGTTGTTGGCTTCCTCTCTTTCTATTTTCTTGATGAAGGCTTGCAATGCTATAAATTTCCTGCTTATTGCCTTTTCAGTATCCCACAGGTTTTCATAATTTGTGTCTTCATTATCATTTTGTTTCAAAAATTTGATGATTTCCTTCTTAATCTTGTCTTTCACATACCTATCACTCAGCATAAGGTTATTTAGTTTCTAAAATTTTGAGTATGAAGATTCCTGTTGCTGTTGAGTTAAACTTTAATTCCATGATGGTCCAAGAAGATACAAGTAATAATTTCTATACTTCTAAATTTGTTGAGGTTAGACTTGTGTCCTAGGATATGATAAGTTTTGGAGTAGGATCTGTGGGCTGATGAGAAAACGGTGTATTCAGTTTTATTAGCATGAAATGTTCTATAGATGTCTGTTAAGTCCATTTGTTCTAGGGCCAAACATAAGTTTATCATTTCTTTGTTTAGTTTCTTCTTGGAGGATCTATTCAAAACTGCCAAAGGGGTGTTAAAATCTCCAACTATTGTACGTCAAAAATATACCAAATTGTTCATATTTGTTAGGGTTTGCTTTATAAATTCAGGAGCCTTCTGGTAAGACATGTAAATGTTAATTATTGAAATCTCTTCATGTTGTTTCTGTTGATAAATATACAGTGTCCATCCTTATCTTTTCTTACCTTTGTTGGCTTAAAACCTATTGTATCTGCAAATAAAATTGCAATCCTTGTTATTTTCTGATTTCCATTTGCCTGTATCATAGATGTTCATCTCTTCACCCCAAGTATTTTTTTTTTTTAAGACAGACCCTCAAGCGGTCACCCTGGATAGAGTGCTGTGGCATAACAGCTCACAGCAACCTCCAATTCCTGGGCTCAAATGAGTCTCCTGCCTCCACTTCCCAAGTAGCTTGGGACTATAGGTACCCACCACAATGCCTGGCCATTTTTTTTTTTTTTTGCAGCCGTCATTGTTGCTTGGTGGGCTAGGCTAGATTCGAACCCACTAGCTCAGGTGTATGTGGCTAGTGCCGCTTGAGCCACAGGCACTAAGCCAACCCTGAGTCTTTTTTCTAATCCTTTGAGGTAATATGAGTCTCTTGTATGCAACAGACATCAGATCTGAGTTTTGCAACCAGTCAGCCAACCTTTGCCACTTTAGAGGATAATTTAAGCCATTCACATTAATTGACAGAATTGATAAGAAAGGTAGTGTTTTATGTGTCATGATTTTCAAAGGTCCAGTGAATATTTTTAATCCTTTTACCATCGTGAAAGTTAGGTTATGTTCAATAAATTCTGCGTGAGTTTACTTTGGTGGTAGACCATTGTGTTGGTCATTGTGGAGAAAAAGTCTGAGTATATCCTGTAGAATTGGTGTAGTTATGACAAATTTCCTTAGCATGTGTATTTCAGTAAAGTATTTGATTTCTCGATCACAAAAGAAACTCAGTTTAGCTGGGTACAGGATCCTAGGCTAAGAGTTGTTTTGTTTTAGAACAGTGGTTCTCAATGTTCCTAATGCTGTGACCCTTTAACACAGATGATGTCATCATGCTGGGTACTCATATGTGGGCGTATCTGCATGTGGGAAGACCCACCTGGAAATGGATAGAGGAGCCATGTCTTGGTTCCTAAGGCCATTAGAAATATGTGTTTTCCAATCCCCAAAGGTGTCGCAACCCACAGGTTGAGAACCACTGTTTTAGAAGAATGAAGGTTGGTAACCATCCTCTTCGGGCTTGAAAAGTTTCAGCTGAAAAATCTGCAGTCATTCTAACATTACTCCCCTTGTAGCTAATGCTTTTCTTACTTCTCACAGCATGCAGGATTTTTTCCTTCCTATTGACTATGGCAAAGTTGATTACAATGTGTCTAGGAGACATTTTATTTAGAATTAGTCTTTCTGGGGTTCTGCAACTATCAACTATCTGAATTTCTGTATCTCTTGCAATATTTGGAAAATTCTCCTCCAAAATATCTTGAAGTAGAGCATCTGTGCCTTTAGGGCCATCTTCTTCAGGAATTCTTATAAGTCAAATATTTGATCTTACGGAATGATACCTCAACTCTCCCAGAGACTATTCTGTTATTGATTTCCATTTTTCGACCACTTTGAATGCTTGGGATTGTTCAAAAACCTTCTCTTCAATTTTTGAGATCCTCTCTTCTGCCTGGTCAACTCAATTACTATGGGATTATACTATATTATGAAGCTCCTCAAATAATTTTGTGATTTCCTTGAGCTCTGCTATATCTTTTCTCATTATGTCTATATCCTTGGTGACATTGCCTTTGAATTGATTTCTTTCTTTCTTCTTCTTTTTTTTTTTTTTTGCAGTTTTTTGCTGAAGCTGGGTTTGAACCCACCACCTCCAGTATATGGGGCCAGCACCCTACTCCTTTGAGCCACAGGCACCATCCAGAATTGATTAATTTCTTAAGATAACTTTAGAACTACTCTTTGGTTTTCTGTTTCCATCTTTTCCTCTATTCTATTCATCTTATTTGCCAACCATATTCTGAATTCTATTTCTGACATTTCATCTATTTGTCTATGCATGGCATGTTCAGTTGTACCTCCATTGTGGTTCCTTGGGAGGTGGAGGTCTACTCTGATTATTCATGTTGCCAGAGTTCTTCCGTTAATTTTGCCCCATGATTATTTTTCATCATTTGCTTATTAAAAGTGGTAGGATGAGATTGAATTGAGAGTCCCAGATAGTGGAGTTAACCAGCCGTTTACCAAAGCACAAGGCCTTATAATTGTGGCTTATGCCATACAACCTTACAAGGGCCCCTTTCAGAGTTTCAGCTGGAGACTCTGAAGACCTACTTGGTGAGATAGCATAAGCTAGCTCGGTTTTGAAATCAGCCAAACTCTGCATTATCCTAAGAGGTCATGGTATTAGACTTAAATCTCAGCTGGGGAAAGATACAGGCAATTGCAGCGCCCTACTCCTGCCATTCAGTTCTTCCCTCTACAGTACTTCTGCAGATCAACATCAGAGTGTCTCTGGGTGGACAACCCTGGATGAGAGTTCCAATCACATTTTCTTGGGCAGTACAAACCCTGCCCAACAGAGAGAGATCCAAGGGTCTCCAGCAGTGGATAAAAATCCACAGGCAGTTCTGTCTTGCAAACCTGAGAGGATGTAGCCGGTCCCCTCCAGGGAATGGCCAAATGCCCATCAAAGTACCAACTGAGTTCAGTATCCCTGCCCCCATGGGCACAATCAGAGCCAGAAGTCTGGGTCCCTGCCCAGTAGAAAAAGCTAGAACTGGGGGGTCAACCCCACTGCTGTCTGGGAACAGTATATAACCAGGGGACTGCTTCTTCTCCCTCTGCATGTCCCTTTCTGCCCATGCCCTCCTTCTTCCCCACAAGTCACAGATTCTGTTGCTGTTCAACAGCTCATACTATGCCCAGAGCTCTCAGGGAAAGGCCAAACACTCTGAGATCTGCAGGGGGCAGAATTCCATACTACCATACAATGGGGGAAGGGTGGACTGGGAGTTTAGGATTGCAGGGAAAATATTTGTTCAATTTTACGCTGAACAGTGTGGTGTCTAAGTTCATACGTGGGAGGACCTCCCTGGAGAAGGAGACTCAGTGTTTAGGAGCTCTCTCCAATGGGGTAAAATAAGAGAATTTTTGTCCCCTGCTGGCTTGCAGAGTGCCCATGGCAAGCTTCCTGCTGGGGGGAGGGGTTCTCCCATCCTCTAGGTGATAGGCTTTGTATCTGTAATTTGTTTTCTTGGATGCTCTTCCTTGGAGTCATAGCTTGCTGAACTTCTTTCTTGGCTCAACTCCCACCTTTGGCTTCATAGAGTCCAATTCTGTCCAGTTTTTCTCCCTCTGGTCAGGACCCTCTGCTAGGTGTTGCTTCTATTTGGCCATCTTCCCTGCCCCCCGAAGGAGCCTTTTTGTAACAGGGAAAGGTGTGGGGTGAGTTTCAGTCTTTTGCATGTGGTTTTTCAGTTCTACTAGAACCATTTGTTGCATAGAGATTCTTTTCCCCACCGTATGCTCTTGTTTGGTTTATCAAAGATCAGATATCAAGTAAAGATTGGTTTCATCTCTTGGTTTTCTATTCTATTCCATATGTCTATGTCTCTATTTTTGTGCCAAGAAAATTCTATTTTGATTACTGTGGACTTGTAATATAGCCAAAGTATGGTAGGATGATGCCTCTAGCTTTGTTTTTATTACTAAGAATTTCCTTGGCTATACATTTTTTGTTTTTTTCTTTTTTTTTTTCTGGTTCCATACAAAATAAAGTACTATTATTTCCATTTCTTCAAAATATTATGTTGGTATTTTATTTGTTAAGAAATATATACATAGATCACGAATACATTTATGCCTTTATGGGATTCAAGTGTTGATTATTTATACAAATTGGAGTGCTTACATCCTAATAATTAACATAGCTTTCACCTCATTGCCTTAATTGTAGTGTTAAGACATTTGTGTTCAATACTTGATAGATTTGACTTGTACCCTTGCAATATGCTTCATAGGTGTGCTATTTTAATAGGAATTGCACTGAATCTGTAGATTGCCTTGGGTAGAATAGACATTTTGATAATGTTGATGCTTTCTAGCAAGGAGAACATAGTATGTTCTTCTGTTTATTAATGTCTGCTGCAATTTCTTTACTAAGGGTTTTATAAATCTCTTTGTAAAGATCTTTCACCACTTTCATTAGGTATATTCCTAAGCATTTCATTTTCTTTAAAGCTACTATGAAGGAATTTGTGTCCTTGATTTGTTTCTCAACTTGGCTGTTATTGGCATATACAAAGGCTATTGATTTTTGGACATTGATTTTACACCCTGAGACATTACTGTGTTTCCTGATCACTTCCAGGAGTTTTATCATTGAGTCTCTGGGGTTTCCCAATTGTAAGAACATATCATCTGCAAAAAGCAACAGTTTGACCTCCTCTGTCCCCATTTGGATGCCTTTTATATCTTTCTATTGCCTGATTGCATTGACTAGAACTTGCAACACAATGTGGAATAATAGTGGTAATAGTGGTCATACTTGTATGGTTCCAGTTCTAAGTGGAAAAGCTTTCAGTTCTCCTCTATTCAGTATGATGTTAGTTGTGGATATGTCATAGACGGCTTCAATCAGCTTAAGAAATGTGCCATCTATGTCTATTTTCTTAAGGGTTATAAAAACATGGTGAATTTGGTCAAATGCTTTTTCTGCATCTATTGAGAGGATCATATGGTCTTTGTTTTTATTTCTATTGATATGGTGTATTACATTTATGGATTTACATATGTTAAACCAGCCTACATGGATCTTTAAATTCTTGGTCACTGCCCATTTTTCAAAACCTAGCTCAAGCATCTTCTCTTCTCTGTAGTATTTTTGCTGAGCCTACTTCATATTCAATTCTATCACTCTCTGTTATCTGTTACACAAACATTTATTCCTTGGATCCTTACATTCTATTACAATTTATATGCTTGTAAACCTGCACATTCTATGAGGATATGAAATCATTCAGAACAGGGTACATTTCTCATGCAACTCTGAATCCTAATTCCTTCCACATGTTACCTATTCAATAAATATTTGCTTAATAATTTGAATACCCAAAACAACTAGTCAAGACATGTAAAGGAAGAAGATTTTTGGCTAAGGTAGAACACAGACTTGGAGAAAACAGAGTCCAATTGACACTTATATATCCTCTTTAATTTCCAATCAAGACTTCATACCATGTGCATTTAACCCTACTATGGTTTATTGTTCCACTTTATTAAATTTTATTTACTAGAGCTAGTAAATTGTGCTTTGATGGAAATGATGAAGAACTTTTCTGTACATAAATATACTTAAATGATTCTTTCATGGTTGCATAACTTCATGGTGTAAGAAGAATTTCAGAGTGCTCATACTACCTTCCCATTTTTCTCATTGCACCTCTTTTAACTTCTCCTTTCCCTTATATATCCTTTTACTACTTTTTATTCATCCCTGTTATTTTATGTCATTTTTATTAACAGCAGCTTCTCAGGATTGCTGTAGGAAATTCTCATCCCTAATTTATCGGATTTCTAATGTTCGGATCAATTAAAATTATTCTTTTGTTTAATCCAATCAATAGTTCCTCAGTACCGATTGAAAAATTTCAAACCCTTTCACATTTCCTCCATGTTTTTAACCCTATGCAATTGTCCAACCCCAACTTTTTCAGTTTTCCTGCAAATATTCCAGGCTTCAAATAATTTTGTTCCACTCTTTGATGCCTTAGTACACACTATTGCCTTCCTCTGAAATGCCTCCCTGGCTAATTAGCTTTTTCTCTTTTGTTTTAGACATGAGGAATCATGAGGTAGTAGGAGAGAGGTTGAAAAACAATAGCTTTAATGAAAGTCCTGAGTTAAGATTCTGGCTTTTTAACAGATCAATTGTGTGAGCTTCAGCAATTTTATTTTTTACTCATTTCTGAGTCTCTTTTTCAGAAAAATTATTAAAATGCCTAACTACCAAATATTGAGAAGATCAAAGATAATTTATCTAAAGCATCTGCCACTTTGAGGACACTCAGGACTGGTAGTTTCTCAATGCCATCACTTTGTTCAATGCTCCTTACTTTTGAAACTGTGGCTCACTGACAGCAATCTTTCCATTCTTCTAGCACCTACTGCCATTCCCATTTATCTCAAATTAATTACTGAAATTTTGTATTAAACTTTTTCTTTTGAGACAGAGCCTCAAGCTGTCACCCTGGGTAGTGTTGTGGCATCACAGCTCACAGCAATCCCCAACTCCTGGGTTTAAGCAATTCTCTTGCCTCAGCCTCCTAAGAGGCTAGGACTGCAGGCACCCACCACAACGCCCAGCTATGTTTTGGCTGTAGTTGTCATTGTTGTTTGGTAGGCCTGGGCTGGATTTGAACCTGCCACCTCTGGTGTTTGTGGCTGGCACCTTAGCCACTTGAGCCAGAGGCACCCAGCCTGTATTTAACTTTTATTTTTCCTCTTATTTTGATGAAAGATACATGTCTTCATCATATTTCCTGCATTTATCAGAGATGTTAGCATATTTTAGTGACTCAATAAAGAGGTAATGAAATGAGGAAAATTTATCCTATTTAAATATTTAATTCCCAGCTACAGAGAAATGCAGTGAAATAAAAATAACAAATGCATGTCATTATAAATGCACCAACAGTGTAAATATAATTTATCATTATTTATTTTATAAATATTTTATTATTTAAATGTCAAGGACATTTAAAACATCTAAGGAGCTCTTAGGTTTATGATATTGGTGATGGCGTTTAGCTCTCATTCAAGTCAATACCACTCTCACATTCAAGAAAGCGTCTTCTGAATCAGGTAAAATTACTAATGGAAAAGACATTATTTCAAGACCATTTTCTCAGTGCAAGGCTCAAATCAGATGTTCAGTTGGATCAATTATATTCTAATTGCTCATTGCCCTTTGAATGCATGAACAATAATTTGTTTTCAATGAAAATTACACAGGATTAGTTAAATGGAAAGAGGGCCCAAAACACAGAGTCATGCAGAGTATATGCTGTGATTTAATATAACACATTCATGTAAATATTTAGAAAATTTGTTAGATTCCATAGTTGTTCAAATATTCTGAATTAGAGGAAGATACTGTTAACTCAAAAAGTGAAATCATAAGTAAAGTTGAAAGACACTTAGTATTTTGACAAATGTTTTGGTGGTAAGGAAAGAGAGTATTTGCCAAAAGTGCCAATATTATTTATAACTTGTTTTTACTATTTATTTATTTAAATTCCACTTATCAAAATTAAAGCTTTTTATTTTTCATGGATTTTCTACTTTCAAACTGCAATAGTATATTCATGAATAAAACATTCATTCCAAAATTGGAATATCTTTATTTCCTTTTAACATGCTTATTCTTAAAAATTCAGAAAAAAATGTAGATATTTATATAACAGTTAATGAAAATGACTCATTAATTCTGCCCTCATGGAATAAGAACTGCTAATATAACTGCTCTATAAAACTATTTTTTACTGACATGTCATGAGCTTATTCACCTGCAGTACAGTTTTTAAATCTATTTTATAAGGTGTGATGATCACTTGCTTTTTTATACAATTAGTAATCCTTATTGGTATCCTTTTTGGTCTAATGAGTTTTTCACATATTAGTTTATTACAATATTTATTAGCATAAATAATTCTAGTGCTAGGATAACATTCTTTGCATACATCTCTTAATACTTGTCTAATCACTTTCATATAATACATGTCTATGGTCAGAGTTGTTTAAGAAAATCACTGGAAGAAAGATGTAGTCTTTCTATATATTACACTATGCAAGACAATGCCTGTGTTCCTTTTTTTAGGTCACTATTTTTTTTAAATTCTCAGAATATTAGGGGGTATATGTGTTTATTTACATACTTTGTTTTTTTACAATTTGATTCAAATTTATAATTGTGCCTTCACTTAGATAGTGTGCACTGTACACAATAGGTGTGCATTTACCCATTCCTGCCTTTCCCCTCCCCCACCTTGATTTTCTTTGAGATTTACTTCCATATGTGCCCTTAAGTTTTGACCCATCAGATCCAGTTCGGTAGTGAGTACAAGTGTTTGTTTCTCTGTTTTTTGTGATATTTCCCTTAGAAGAATAGTTTTCAGTTCCACCCAGATTGTCACTAAAGATACTAGATCGCCATTTATTTTTTTGGCTGAATAGTAAGTACTCCATGGTCTTCAGGTACCACATTTTATTAAACAATTCATATATTGGTGGGCACTTGGGTTGTTTCTCTTAACTCATTTTTATACTCTAGAACAATCCACCAAGACCAAGGTTACAGAAGATGCTGATTAGTTGAGCTTTGCTCATGAATAATCTATCTGGCATGGTTTGACCTTGGCACTTTGCCAGAAATTGGGAGAAGGCAGTTTCAAAAAGAAAACTAGAATCCTCTATCAAAGAAAAGCAGATGAGGGATTCTGGGAAGGTTTCCCACTGATGAAATAATGTATTATATAAGTTTACCTACAGAATGTAAGTGACCACCCAGACTCATGATATTCTTTAAATGTTAAGAAAAGATAAATATGACCTCACACACTTTCTCTTTAGGACACAGTTATAAAACTACTTTACATTCTGTAATTAATTCATAATTATGATTATTACTGTTAGAGTTTTTTACATTTTAAACTGTTCTATTTTGTCATAAACAAATAGATAGCTATATCTTTTAATAGAAACTTAAAAAATGCTTTGTATGTAATCTGAGAAATTATGTTTGTTGCTCTGGGGATAACTGAATATAAATATTTAAAATAACACCCACTTAAGTCATTGTCTGATGAATAGCTTGATATACATCGGTAATGAAACGGAAGAACTTTGATTAGGTTAAGATATAAAGTATTATAATAACAGTTCTCACCAGGAAGAGAAGTCTCAGGATGGTACATTAGTAAATGCACTTTTCTGTACTGAAACAATGGAGTAGCAGTAAATCAGAAGCAGTGAATGAAAAAGAAGCTCTTGCTTATTTTCTCTTATTAAAATAAAAAAAGTCAAGGCGGGCCCTGTGGCTCAAAGGGGTAGGACGCCAGCCCCATATGCCGGAGGTGGCAGGTTCAAACCCAGCCCCAGCCAAAAACAAACAAACAGACAAAAAAACCCAGCAAACATTTAAAAAGTCAGATTATAGTGCTCCCCCTATATCTGTAGAAGATACATTCCAAGCCCCGAAATGGATGCCTAAAACTGTACATAGTACTAAAATCTGTATTTCCCATGTTTTTCCCTTTCCATACATGCCTGTGATAAAGTTCAATATATAAATTAGGTACACTAAGTGATTAATAAAAATAATAAAATAGAACTATTATAATAATGTCCTATAATAAAATTTACATTAAGATGTTATCTCTTTGTCTCTTTCTCAAAATATCTTATTATACCATACTCACTCTTCTTGTGATTATGTAAGATGATACAATTCCAACACGATAAGATAAAGGAAGGTGAATGCCAGAGGCACTGTGAAACAGAATTAGTCTACTATTGTTCTACTGACAATTGTCAGAAGGAAGATCAACCTCTCTGGTGAACCTGGATCATGAAGCCATGACGATGTCCATTGCTGGATGCCAGGAGCAAAAGGCATCAATGATTACAAGGCAGATAGCATACACAGGATGAATACACTGTGTGAGGAGATTATTCAAGTCCCAGGTGGGACAACATGTTATCTCATTACACTACTCAGAATGAATGTGCAATTTAAAACTTTAGAACATTTTTTTCTGGAATTTTCTTATATTTGTGAGCTATGGTGAAAATGTGGAAAGCAAAACCACAGATAGTCAAGGAGCAGTACAACACCTGCCACTTCACTAATTGGTATATTCCTCATTGTGACCAAGAGTAAAATCATGGCTAAGAGCTTCAGAACATTAAAATCGTTCTCATATATTCAGGAAGCTTGAGATGCAAGGTAAAGATTCAAGGTGAATTTAAAAACATGATTTACTGAAATCAGGAATAAAATTGGAATTAGATTAAATAGTGATTTTTTTTTTTTTTACCATTTAAAAAATAATGAAAAAGAACTAAACCTTACCGACCTAAATTTAACCTCAGTGGGAACATGTTCCTTAAAACTTTGTTCTCTGGGTTAAAAGAAAGGATTTCTAGCAAATTTTCAATATTGTGATTACATTTTATTGCTCAAAGAACATTTCCTTTTCTTTTTCAAAATTATTGATATTGAGTACATATGTAATTCTATTTATCCATAACTGTGAAAATTGTACATGTTGAATTTGATACACTATTCTTTACCTGGATCATTATCTACTAAAGCCAGTGAGGTATCTAGAATATAATAAATTACATCTTGAAACTCACCATGTAGCAGAAAATTAGAGGAATCACAATCTTTCTGTGGGCATTCCCTTTTCAGAAACATATGTTTATTTTCAATCAAGAAGATTAATAAGTTCAATTTGTATATAAAATAGAATGAGGCACTGCAGTAGGAACCATGGATAAATAAATAAATGTCAGTGTTCCCTCCCCTCTGACTTGCAAACAAACATTCTAGCTACCAAAGAAAGGAAAGAGCATCAGGTTAATAGAGTCCAATATTGTGAATCATGAATTCTAGCTGGAGAAGTTGAAGTTCTTTTTTTTATTTTGTATTTTTGTGAAAATGTGCAATATTCATCAATGAAGTCGAAGAGGAAAAGGAGGTTAACTTTTAGTTGTCATCACCATTAACAGTGCACCTTTACTTTTGTAGCATCCGTATACTCAATTCTATAGCTCATTTAACTTTGTTAGCCCTGTACAACAGAAAAAAACAGCTTAGAAATGTTTTAATGGAAGGACAACTACGTTCTTCTCTGTTCACACTAAGCTTTCCACAGTCAGGGTGCTTGGTATTTGTGAAGAGAGAACAGCATCTTGACTTATGCTTGATGCTAATTATTTGCATATTTTCCATCTATTTAAATAGTGGAAATTTTTAGCCAAGCTAAAATAGAGTGGTTTGGGGATCAAGATATTGAGTCCTTACTAATAATCTTTAATAGAAATGTAACTTTTTTTTTAGACTTGGTTGCTTCTATTTTAAATTAAAAATCATAAAAGATAAACTCCAAAGTTTAAATTTGTTTTTAACATTCGAGTGCATTCATCTGTTTTTTAACACTTGTTTGTTGATTAGCAATTAAGCACTGTGAGCAATAGCCCCACCCTGGAAATATAGACCTGAACGAGAGTTGGAATAGCCGTGCTCATACATTCATATTAAAACGAATAGACAAATATGATGTTTAATGTTGTGATGAGAAGAAATATCATAGTTAATGCTAAACTTGAGTGTTTTTCTTTATCCAAGGTGTTCAAGAAGGCCTCTGAGAGGGTGTAACATTTGAGTTGAAACCTGAATAAAAACAAAGAACCCAACTGTGCATTAGGTGATTATTTCAGCAGCCTCATGTTTCATCTGCAAGCACTCAAATTTATTTCACAAGCTCCTGACTCTCATCCAGATGAAGTTACTCTACTTATTGGAGAAAAGAAATACTTTTCAATTAATGGATTATTATTCTCAACATACAGGATTATGATTGCAACTCATTGTCTACTGGACAGATTTCATGCTGCAGAGGGAACAATAAAATTATGAATTGGTGACAGATCTGCTTTACTGCCAAGGTAGGTTGTATCGCTCCATTAATTTCTTTTTTCTGTCTGTCATTTGCAAAAAGCAAACAAAACTGATGCTTTCAATAACAAAGAACAATAAGAAAAAGAGAAAATTATTCAGAAAATGACAACAAAGCAAACCACTTCTCAAAGAGTCTTCAAGTCCTGGGGGTCCGAATTCAAAAATTATTTAAAGTCTTGTCATCATTATCATATTGGGATATCAATGGTTTCTCTTGATTTTGGGATCTTCTAAAATCTGTTCATATGGTCTCTTGTAACATTAAACCTTAAAACATTACAGCATGTGTCCATAAATATATGTTTCTGTATACAAAAATGAGAAGGAAACAATATACTTTGTGTTTCTCCATGGAATATTTACAAATTCATTGAAATTAAAAATACTCAGCACTTGACTGCACATTTGCAGTAGTAGCAAATAGTGTAGACATCTCATTTAAATAGACAACAATCTGTAGATCTGATTAAATATTGAAGAAAAAACATGTAATAAGCTATTATTTAGGCTAAGACCACATACGTGCATGTTTTTGTGTATACATGTACATTTGTGTGCATATATAGAAGAAGCAAATTTGCTACATGTTTTATATGTGTACCTCATTTAGTCCACCACACTCTTTCTTTTAAGTAAAAGCTCTTTAAATTCAACTTTCATTTTCTTTCTTTTTTTTTTTTTTTTTTTTTTTTTTGGTGCAGTTTTTGGCCAGGACTGGGTTTGAACCTGCCACCTCCAGCATATGGGGCTGGTGCCCCACTCCTTTGAGCCACAGGTGCTGTCCCCAACTTTCATTTTCTTTAACTCCACCTAAATATGTTTTAATTCATTCTTCTACTCAGGTTATATTTAAAGATTATCACATAGAGAAGTAATTTAAGAAAGAAAATGTAACGATGTCTAAAGATGTTTTGCAGATCAGAATGGGTCATGGCTGCTGATCCACGATAAACAATAGCACATGAAGTAACTACTACAGCTGGAAAAAAATCTGTAAAACATAATACTTGGAGGCATGGTGGGTGAAAATAAATTATTGCCAACTTACAATTTCTTGATATGTAGCAATTAAATAATTGAGCTACATCTTTGGCTGAAACAATAAAATGGATTAAGTAAAATACTTGGCAACATTCATTCTAAGTCATAGAATCCTCCCATAGAGTTATGTAGGCTTATTAGGTAATAAAATGTAGCAATGAAGTCATTCTTGTTTCAAATTTCCTATGAACCACAGATGTATTTATTTATAATATATATTTTATTTTCTATATGAGAAATAGATTTTCTTCAAACTCAAAAATCCAGATGGCCTTTCCAATATTCTACTTTCTCTCAATTCCTAATGATGGTGGCCACAATATTCTACGGACCTTGGATGTGGAAGAAATTTTACAAATCTTTATTCAGAAATGCACTTAAAGAAAAAAACTTGAAGAATTACTAACCTCTCTAAATCTCAGAAAGATGTATGCCAAGTGATTGTCACAGACCCTCATGCATAACACATACTAGTTTGCCTTTCTCTCTTTCTAGGAGGCACTAAACACCTTGAATATAGAAAGATTTTTTTAAACTTTGGTTTAATCAGTATTTAGTGCATTATTTTAACTCTCTCTATTACTAGAATATAAGCTCTATGAGAGAAAGATTTTTTTTTTTTTTTTTTTTTTGTAGAGACAGAGTTTCACTTTATTGCCCTCGGTAGAGTGTGGTGGCGTCACAGCTCACAGCAACCTCCAACTCTGGGCTTAGGCGATTCTCTTGCCTCAGCCTCCTGAGTGACTGGGACTACAGGAACCCACCACAATGCCCAGCTGTTTTTTTGTTTTGTAATTTGGCTGAGGCCGGGTTTGAACCCGCCACTTTCGGTATATGGGACAGGCACCCTACTCGATGAGTCACAGGGGCCGCCCGAGAAAGATTTTTTACTGTTTTGTTTACTGTTTGTTTTCAATACCTAGAACAGAAGCATATGTTAGATATTAAATACATATTTTATAATTCTATTAAATACATATTTTACAATTCAATGAGTAATCACAATTACTACTATTTTTGTAACTCTTACTGTTTGCCAAAAAGAGCTTGAACATTTTATATTACAGTGCCTTATTTGATCCTCACATCTGGCCAATGAGGTGTCTATGTTTTGTATTTCCTTATGAAGAAACCTGTGCTTGCAGATATAAACAACTTTGTCCAAAGTTATGTAATTTGGAAATTCCAAATCCAGGCTTTAAGTCTACGCTCGTTTGTCCATAATACACATGATCTGTGTACTTCATAATATGTGTTACCTCATTACATGTTCACAGTCAGCACTGTGTAAAACAGATACTCAATAAGTGTTTATTAAAGGGAGTTTATTTTATGCATTTTTTTTGAGACAAAAAAAGTGCTATAGCGTCACAGCTCACAGCAACCTTAAACTCTTGGGTTTAAGCGATTCTCTTGCCTCAGCCTCCCGAGGAGCTGGGACTTAAGGCTTCTGCCACAATACCTGGCTAGTTTTGGTTGCAGTTGTCATTGTTGTTTAGCAGGCCCGGGGCTGGGCTCGAACCCACCAGTCTTGGTGTATGTGGCTGGCACCCTACTCACTGAGCTACGGGCGCCGAGCCCATTTGTGTGTTTTTTATTAAAGGATTTCAATTACTAACTACCATCATTGATACTTGCAATGGTGTAGATGTTTTAAAAATATTCAAGGGATGAATGAAGAGAAGAATAATTAAGTGTTTAAAAGATTTGTGTTGCTGTCTTGACAGACTTACCCCTCTCTGGTATTTGTTGTGTGCTCCCTTCTTTCAGCATTTAATTTTACCAATCAGGACAAATGTATGTGCATAACAGAATGCCGAAATAATAATGACCAAAGTCATGAAAACACAGGCTTTATGCAATCCCTCAAAAATAGGTTCACATGCACACAGTCTTTCTTTAATCTCTACCATTACCAATGTGCTAGCAGAGTTGTTATTGTTGTCTGGAAACTTGTTATGGCCTGGCTAGAATAAGGCAGAGGGAGCAACATGAATCATTGACCTTACTGAACTCCATTCAATATAGGAAGAGGGGAGTGAAAATCATTTTTCTGAAATTCTTTATATCCTGGCTCAAAAAAATTTTTATAATTTTCACTTCTTGCTGAATACCGAAGATCCCCCTTTACATCAATTGACCAAAACTGGACCACTTAACGATACACAATACACTATCTACAGGGATTAAAATCACTATGCATGTTTATTTTTTTCTTATTAATAAATTTTACATTGATTACAGATTGAAATTGATAATACTTTGCATATATTAGATTAAATAAAATATTACAATTAACTTCACATATTTCTTTTGCACTTTTTTCGAGGTTAAAATAAATCTGAATTTTATTCCTAAATTCTTTTTTTAACTTAATTTTTATTAAATCATTACTATATACATTTATGGGGTACAATGTGATGGTTTGATATACAATGTAGCATGTTTAAATCAACCTAATTAACATTACCATCACTTTGCTTACTTATTTTTGTGGTAAGATATTATTAGTAATAATGGTGGTAATATATTCCTAGTTGTTTTCAAATGTTACCTTACATTGGGTATGGTAGTTATGATCCCGCCAATATAAGAAACCTATGTTTATCTTCTGTGATGGGGAAGAGGTATTATTTTTTCTAAGGATATATTCCCAGTTGATGATGATGATGATGATGATAAGAAAAAAAGTGGAACTGATCGAAACCTGTCATTCGATCCTATAATTCCTCTACTAGGTATATACCCAGAAAACCAAAAATCACATTATAACAAAGGTATTTGTACCAGAATGTTTATTGCAGCCCAATTCATAATTGCTAAGTCATGGAGGAAGCCCAAGTGCCCATCAACCCACGAATGGATTAATAAATTGTGGTAT
>CAUYRH010064983.1:0-18045 GCA_963574655.1 Perodicticus potto | reverse complement strand
TACACCTGAGCTGGCGGGTTCAAATCCAGCCCGGGCCCGCCAAACAACAATGACAGCTGCAACCAAAATATGGCTGGGTGTTGTGGTGGGCACCTGTAGTCCCAGCTACTTGGGAGGCTGAGGCAGGAGACTCGCTTGAGCCCACGAATTAGAGGTTGCTGTGAGCTGTGATGCCACAGCACTCTCTCCAGGGTGACAGCTTGAGGCTCTGTCTCAAAAAAAAAAAAAATTTTTTTTTCTTAAATTAGGCAGCTGTAGTATTTCTATACACACTTGTCCTCCCAGCTTCTTGGGAGGCTGAGGCAGGAAGATCACTTGAACCCAGGAGATAGAGGCGGCAGTAAACTATGATTGTGCCACTGCACTCCAAGTCTGAGCGAAAGAACGAGACTCAGCCTCTAAATAAATAGATGAAAGGAGACAGCGCCCCTAGAGGAGCTGTTCAACTCTGAGTTTTAACACTCAGATCAGCAATCCTTTAATATCCCTGAACATTCAACCAGCACAAATGTCTAGTTCATCTTTTAAATAAGATATATATGTATGAATACATCATATTTAATTTGTTGTCTATTTCTAGTACATCATTATTTTGTTAAAAAAAATAATTCTGTTAAATTAGAACAAGTCATTGACTATAAGACGTGTTTCTGATCAGAGACAGTAAGTTGTAAAATAAATTGTGCATCTTAGAATTATGTGTGTAAGGAGAAAAATGGAATTTCAAAAATATATAAGTTATTTGGAGCAGTTTTAATATTTAATATTCTATTTCTAAGAGTAGGAAAAATGACTGTTATATTGTTAAAATTTTACCTAGAGAATTTTAATAGAATTTTTTAAATTATTAACTATATGAGGCTATTTCCATTTTAGACTCTAGTGAACACACACCAACTTCTTAACGTGGAAATGAATGATCTAATTGTGCTTCTTGCACAAAGCCATGCTGATTTCAGAGTTACCGCCTCAGTAAGAGTGCAAAGGTGGCAAAATGGTTTTCTTCCTAAGATTTTGCCTTCACTCATAAGCTCACTGGCTCGTGACTTCCTTTGAACCTCTCGTCAGTGGTAACCATCTAAGTTTATCACTGAATTCTCATTTGCAAAATCAGAGGGTAGAACTAGAATGATTTCAAAGGATCCTTCTGCTTTAACATACAAATTGCACTTTGGCTTTAAAAGTGTCAGAATCAGATGGCAAGTATTTAATGAGTGTACTGTAAAAAGATCATCAACTTGGGGCAGAGCCTGTGGCTCAAAGGAGTAGGGCGCTGGCCCCATATACTGAAGATGGCAGGTTCAAACCAGGCCCCAGCCAAAAACTGCAAAAAAAAAACATCAGGGCAGTGCCTGTGGCTCAGTGAGTAGGGCACCGGCCTCATATACCGAGGGTGGCAGGTTCAAACATGGCCCCGGCTGAACTGCACAACAAAAAAATAGCTGGGCACTGTGGCAAGCCCTATAGTCCCAGCTACTCCGGAGGCTGAGGCAAGAGAATCGCCTAAGCCCAAGAGCTGGAGGTTGCTGTGAGCTGTGTGACGCCATGGCACTCTATTGAGGGCCATAGAGTGAGACTCTGTCTCTACAAAAAAAAAAAAAAATCATCAAATTTAGGGGAGCATTTATTTTGTGAGCAAGGCCCTGTGGCAACTGCCTTCCACACAGCATTTCATTTAATCCTTGAAGTAGCTCTGGAGGTGAGTATTGTTATTCCCATTTCATAGGGGGAAAAGCTACAGATGAATGTCAAGGGTCTTTTTATTTTTTACAGATTTATTGAGATATACTTTGCATACTCCACAGCTCACCTTTTAAAGTGTAAATTTCGATGGTTTTTAGTGTATTCAAAGAGTTGTGCAACCAGCAGAACAATAAATTCTGGAAACTTTTCATCACTCCCAAAAGAAACCCCGTATCTTTCAGCAATCACTCCGCATTCCCCACTCTCCAGGCCCTGGCTAGCTCTACATTCTTAGAGTTGCCTATTCTGGAAATTTCCTATAAATGGAATAAAACCCATATGTGTCTTTCCAAGTGGGGTCGTGAACCCAAGTATTTCTTTTTGTAATTTAAAAAATTTTTTTTTATTTTAAAATATTAAGGGAGTACAGGAGGAGGGGCGGAGCAAGATGGCTGAGTAGAAACCTCCAGAGATTGTTCCTCGGCACAAACACCAAATTCAATCACTATCCCTGCAAGCAAGCATCTTCAGAAGAATAAAACAGGTGAGCAATCATACTACCTGGTTTTAACATTCTATCAAAGAAAGAAGTGCTGAAGAGGGCCAGAAAGGCAGTCTCGCCCTGCCCATGCCCATGTCCTCTGGCCCCTGGTAGTGCCAGGTCAGCACACCGTGTGGAAAGAGACTCTGTGTCTGAAGAAGAGAGAGCGAAGTGACTGTGGGACTTTGTATTGAAAGCCAGGGGTATCCTGGCACAGAGGAACACAGCACAGGGCAGAATGCCAGTGCCCACCTAGACCAGCCCGCCAAAGGGAAATCCTCCACCCTGAAACTGAGTCCCCTCTAGCCGCACCCCCAGCTAACAAAAAGCCGGGGGTCTGGACTAAATCCGTAAAGCAGGCAAGCCACAGAGGCAAGCCTTGGGTGATTCCTGCGGCTGCGTTAACATGAAGCCAGTGGACTCGGGGTGCAGGTGACCTAGTGTGACACTAGCAGCTATGACCAAGCCAGGGCCTATGTCACACCTCCCCAACTCCAGGAGGTGCAACTCAGGGAGTCTTCCACTTGAGGAAAAGAAAGGGAAGAATTCAGGGGACTTTGTTTTGCAACTTGGGTACCAGGTTAGCCAGAGACAAATAAAGTAGCAAGCAGAATCCAAAGCCCCTGAGTCCAAGCCTTAGTTCCTGGCCTACATTTGTGGCCCCACTCTGGGCCAGAAGGAAACATATTGCCATGAAGGAAAGGACCCAGTCCTGGCAGGATTCACCGCCTGATGACCAGGGAACCCTGGGACTTGGAATGAATATCAGAGGTAGCGAGGCAAGAGTCACCATGGGCCGTGGGTGAGACTGGGATGGCTTCAGGTGCGACATGGTCCTGGTGGCCATGATGGAGTGCTCATGTCACTCCTCCAACTCCAGCAGCCCAGCATGGAGAGTGAAGAAAGAGAGAGATTATGCCTGCCCATCTAGAGAATTCTCCTATATCTTAACCAAGTCCACTAAAGCGGTACCATCAAGAGTCTGAAGAGTCACAGCAAAACTGGGCTTGGACACACTCAGTAATGATACAGCTGCAGTGACCAAAGACTTAGATCACACCACTTAATTTCCTTTGGCTATCTGGCAAGCCTTTTCAAGATGGGCAGGTTCAAGTAAGCCCAGACTGCGAAGATTAAAATAAATACCTAATTCTTCAATGCCTGAACATCAACAAACATCCACAAGCTTCAAGAACATCAAGGAATTGGCAGTGCCTGTGGCTCAGTGAGTAGGGCGCCAGCCCCATATACTGAGGGTGGCGGGTTCAAACCCAGCCCCGGCCAAACTGCAACCAAAATTCAAACCCAGCCCCAGCCAAACTGCAACCAAAAATAAAAATAGCCGGGCGTTGTGGCAGGTGCCTATAGCCCAGCTACTCAGGAAGCTGAGGCAAGAGAATCGCCTAAGCCCAGGAGTTGAAGGTTACTGTAAGCTGTGATGCCACAGCACTCTACCGAGGGTGATAAAAGTGAGTCTCTGTTTCTAAAAAAAAAAAAAAAAAAAGAACATTGAGGAAGTCTCAGTGCCTATAGCTCAAGTGGCTAAGGCGCCAGTCACATACACCAGAGCTGGTGGGTTTGAATCCAGCCCAGGCCTGCAAAATGACAGTGATAACTACAACCAAAATTAGCCAGGCGTTGTGGTGGGTGCCTGTGGTCCCAGCTACTTGGGAGGCTCAGGCAAGAGAATCACTTAAGCCCAGGAGTTGGAGGTTGCTGTGAGCTGTGATGCCATGGCACTCTACCCAGGGCAACAGCTTGAGGCTCTGTCTCAAAAAAATAAAAATGAGGAAAACTTGACCTTACCAGATGAACTAAATAAATTATCAGTGACCAGTCCTAGAGTGATGGTGATACGTGTTCTTTCAAATAATTCAAAATAGTTATCCTTCAAATTATGCTATAGAGATGTAGTAACCAAAACATGATGTCATAAAAACAGACACATAGACCAATCAGCCAGAATAGAGAACCCACAAATAAATTCACACATCTATAGAGAACTTATCTTTGACAAAGGTGCCCAGAACATACAATGGGGAAAGGACAGTCTCTTAATAAATGGTGCTGGGAAAACTGAATATCCATATGCAGAACAATGA
The DNA here is from genome assembly GCA_963574655.1 of Perodicticus potto. Classification (NCBI taxonomy): domain Eukaryota; kingdom Metazoa; phylum Chordata; class Mammalia; order Primates; family Lorisidae; genus Perodicticus; species Perodicticus potto. The sequence goes on along the minus strand of CAUYRH010064983.1, from coordinate 13,719 downwards.
AAGTAGACCCTTATCTCTTGCCATATATAAAAATCCAATCAAAATGGATTGAAGACTTAAATCTAAGACCTGAAACTATGAAATTACTAGAAGAAAGTATGGGGGAAACACTTCAGGACATGGATCTGGGCCAAGGACTTCTTTTTTTTTTTTTCTTTTTGAGACAGAGCCTCAAGCTGTCACCCTGGACAGAGTGCCATGACATCACAGCTCACAGCAACCTCCAATTCCTGGGCTTAAGCGTCCTGCCTCTGCCTCCCAAGTAGCTGGGACTACAGGCGCCCGCTACAACACCCGGCCATTTTTTGGTTGCAGCCGTCATTGTTGTTTGGCGGGCCCGGGCTGGATTCGAACCCGCCAGCTCAGGCGTACATGGCTGGCGCCTTAGCCCGTTGAGCCACAGGCGCCGAGCCAGGGCCAAGGACTTCTTAATATCCCCAAAGCACAAGCAACCAAAGGAAAATTGGACAAATGGGATTACATCAAGCCTTTCTACGCTTGGCTTATTTTACTTAGCATGTTTTCCAGCTCCATCCATGATGTTGTAAATGGCAAGATTTTATGGTTATATAATATTCCATTGTGTATATTGTAAGGGTAATCGGTCTTTATAGCGAAATAATAGAAAAAGTATTAACTTTTAGTTTTTCTGTAAGGACTAAATCAATCTCTCTCTCTGGTTGCTTTCTTTCTCTTGCTAGCACCCCCACCCCCATGGATTTCTGTTTTCCCAAAGCACTGAGGAGCCCAACAGAGCAAAAGGAAATGTAAGTTCGTTCTCTTTACATTTCACCAGCTCCTTTGGCTTTTAGAATTTGTTCCCATATTCTGAGATTCCTGAGTGTCCTGAAGGAACAATGGAATATGTCTTCAACCTTCATGGAGGGGAAAAAGAACACAGCATTCCCATTTATAATACCTTGTGAATTTGGCTACTAACTTTTTTGTCCTCCCTTAAATTCAACTAACAGCTTGACCTCAACCCTGCCTTCCTTCCTCCCTTCCTTCCGATGCCAGGCCATCTCCCTGGTCTCTTTTCTCTCCCTTCCCTCACTCTTCTTCTCACTCCTTCTCTTTTTTCTAAGATAAAATAAAATCTAAACTTTTATAGCTTATTTTGGTCTAGAGAAATTTTCTCACCCCGTGTACAGCACCACCTACTGAGCTTTTTCCACCCTAATATGTATGTGCCACAAAATCTCTACCCATCATCCACTGATGGACACATCCATAGATTCCATAGCTAGGTTATTGTGACTAGTGCTGCAATAAACATGAGAGTGCAGGTATCCTGTCCATATGCTGAATTCCCCTCCTGTGGAGATACATATGCGCACACACACACCCCGCAGTGTTCTTAGTTTTTTTGAGGAACTTCCATAAATGTTCTCCATAGTGGTGGCACTAGTTTATTCATACATTGTCTCAACAGTGAATGAGGGTTCCCCTTCCTCCACATCCTCGCCAGTATTTTTTCCCCTTTTTTATAAAAGCCATTTTAACTGGGACAATATGATAATCTCATTGTAGTTTTGATTTGCATTTCTCTGATGACTAATGATGAGCATTATTTCCTATCTATTCAGATCCTTTGTCCATTTTTCATTAGACTATTTGTTTTCTCATGAGTTGTTGAAGCTCCTTATATTAATATATTCTGCCCTCGTCAAATTAGCTTGCCAATATTTTCTCCCATCCTGTGAGTTGTCTCCTCACTATGCTGATGATTTCCTTTGCTGTGCAGAAGGTTTTCAGTTAAGTCCCATTTATTTACTTTCGTTATTGCCGTGCTGGCCTTTAGGGTCTTAGCATAAATTCTTTGCCTATGCCTATGTCTGGAAGAGTTTTACCTGTGTTTTCTTCTAGAATTTTTATGGTTTCACACCTTATATTTAAGTTTTTAATCCATATTGAATCAATTTTTGTATATAGTGAGAGATAGGGCTCGTGTTTCATTCTTCTGCGTGTGGCTATCCAATTTTCTCGCTGCATTTATTGAATAGGATGTCTTTCCCCAGTGTATTTTTTTTTTTAAGAGACAGAGTCTCACTTTTTCACCCTTGGTAGAGTGCCGTGGTGTCACAGCTCACAGCAACCTCCAACTCCTGGGCTTAGATGATTCTCTTGCCTCAACCTCCTGACTAGCTGGGACTATAGGTGCCCACGGCAATGCCCAGCTGTTTTTCGTTGCAGTTTGGCCGGGTCCAGGTTCAAACCTGCCTCCCTCAGTATATGGGGCCAATGCCCTACCCATTGAGTACAGGTGCTCCTCTACCCCCCACCGCCACCCCCAGTGTATGTTTTTATCTGTCTTATCATGCTTTATGTTTTCATTTCTGGATTGAACCCAAATCATTCTGACTGCAGTATTGTTCACTATTCACTATACTACTCCCCCAATGATAGGTGTATAGAGATAAAGAACTCTTAGATTTCTACAAGAAACAAAACCAGTAGAATATACAGAGATATACTGAAAGAAACATTTTATAAAGAATTGACTCGTGCAATTATGGAGGCAGAAAAGCCCCACGATCTGCTGTCCATAAGCTGGAGAACTAGGAATGTTGGTGGTACAGTTTCAGTCCAAAACTGAATGCTCCCATTGTGTAAAAGTCTCAGCCTTTGTCTAAAGGCCTGAGAACTGGGGAAGCCAACATCTGAGGGCAGAATAAGGTGGATGTCCCAGACAAAACAAATTCACCCTTCTTCCACATTGTTGTTCTACCCAGGTCCTGGGCAGATTGAATAATGTCCACCTGTGTTGGTGACAGGCAACCTTCTTTATTCTGTCTACCTATTCAAATCTCTTCTGGAAACACACAAGCACAGCCACAAATAATACTTTACCTCTCTGGGCATCCCTTAGCCCAATCAAGTTGACATATAAAGTTAACTATCATGGGACTAATCCCTGCGTTTTTGAGAGGTGTCCACTTGAAACAGCAGCAGACAATATAACATAACATACAATTCACATTCAGAATCAGAGAACGTGAAAACACAAAAAGACAAATTTCCCCCACTCCCCTGTTCTGCTCAGGCTTTTCCTACTCTTCTCTGCCTGTTTGTGGTTGTTTAGAAGCTATACGGGGGACAGGTGAAACTAACAGTCATCTACCCACTCTATTGATAACTCACTCAGCAGTTATAAGACAAAGTGAAAAGGAAAAAGCAGATAATTTTTCTTGCCATCTTTGGCCCAAGAGGGGGCATGCGTGGTCTTGTTTTGTACTGAGTCTTAACATGATAGCCTATTTCTCAATCATCTTCAAGCCACAGTTGGGTTTCTCCCCTACTCCATACCCTTGGTGGAAATTTTAGCTAATATTTCCTATCATAGTAGGGGCCAGACACCTTGCCTTGATATGTGCAAAGACATAAGCCTTGGTGGTACCTTCTGAGGGCACTGTACTGGATAGAGTCTCCATCTGTCCCCCACCATGTTCTGCTCCCCCCACCTGCCCTGGATCCCCAAACACTGATCTCTAGGACTGCATCACCCAGGCTCTCTTGCTCTCAGTTTAGACCCAAGGGGAGGAAAGGATGAAGAGTTAGAAAGCTGCTGGGAGTGCAAAATTAGTAGGGCATTGTACAGATTGAGGTTCTCAGTTGCCAATAGTAGGATTCACTCTGGCTGATTTAAACAGAAATATGTGAAAGGAACTAAAGAGATCACAGAATCTCTGGAAGGACCAGAGAACTGGGCTCAAACACTATCCAACCAGAAACAATGCAGCCAGAAAAAATACTCTCCCACAACATACAAGTTTCATTGCACACCCCAGAGAAACCCAAGTGCTCTTATCACTGAGCAGAAAATCTCCTCTCTCTCTGGGCTCAGCCACCACCTTTCCTCGTGAGTTGACAGAAACTATGTCACAAATATCAATCTAGCTGCAAGGGAATCTAAGAATGTAGTCTTCAGCTTTCCTGATAGAAAGGATTTAGAATACATATTGAGCAAGTCAACGTATAGCATCCGGCACAAAAATTTCAGGGCTTCCCCTTTGCCTGTGGGTTTATTAATATGATCCGTGTCAAAAAGACCATGAGGTACAATGAAAAGAGAGCAGGTCACGGAGTGAGATAGATGTGGTTCTTTCTTTTCCTTGGACACACCAAATTTGTTCCTATCTTAGGGTTACTGCATTTGTTCAGGTTTTACCTGGAATGCTCTGCCCCTGTATCTTCTCATGGTTCACACCTAGTTGTCATTAAAATTACAGTATAAATGTTACCTCCTCTGAGAGGTAGCCCTCTTTGGCTAGCCCATCTACCGTGTCCCATTGAACCCCAGCGTCCCATCATCTAATCCTTTTTATTTTAATTTTTAAATTATTTGTTCATTCATTCATTCATTTTTGAGATAGAGTTGCCCTGGGTAGAGTGCCCTCGTGTCATAGCTCACAGTAACCTCAAACTCTTGGGCTCAAGAAATCTTCCTACGTCAGCCTCCTGAGTAGCTGGGACTACAGGTGTGTGCCACAACACACAGCTATTTTTTTTTAGTAGAGATGGGATATTACTCTTGCTCAGGCTGCTCTCAAACTCCAGAGCTGAGGCAATCCATCCACCTCAGTCTCCTAAAGTATTAGGATTACAGGCATGAGCCACTATTTTTATTTTTTTTTTTTTGCATTATTTTCTTGTTCTTTTGTTGTTTGTTTATGATCTGTTTCCCCCTCATCCAAAATAGAACATGAAGTCCATAAAAGAAGGGATTTGGCCTGTCTTTTTCGCAACTATATTTCTGGAGCTCAGAAAAGTAGCTGATACATCCTAATAATAGCATTTCTTATATAATTACCACCTGCCAGATATTGCTTAATCCTCATGCCACTCTTTATGAAATAATTAGTGTTATCATTGCCATTTTACAGAAGAGAAAATAGATACCCAGAGAGGGTAATAGCTTGTCCCAGGCTAGACAGCAAGTAAGTTGTGGAGTTGGGATTCAAACCTAGGCAGTCCGGCTCCAGAGCCCGAGCTCTTAGCTGTGTCAGTGTGATGAACACAGCAAGTGCTCTTTGTGGATAAAGGAATGGACCCCTGCAGTCCTCTCGGGGACCCTCTCTGTTGCATTTCACATGGCAGATTATCAGTTGCTCCATGTCCTTCTTGGGCTTCTCCTCTTTAATCCCCTCCACCCCCGCCTTTATGCCCCGGTGTTCTCCTGGCCTCTATCCACGTCAGCTGCTCCTCTTACCGCACACTCTCCTTGGGTGACATTATTCAGTATCATAACCGAGCCACATTATATACTGATGAGTCCCAGCTCTGCCATAGATCTCCAGCAGCGACTTTCCCAGAGCACTAGAATGAAATGCTCACAGCTTCCTGATTCCCCTCCCTGAGGATCCTTTAGGAGTCCCGAACTTCACAAACGCAGTTGATTTAATTTACTCTGTGTCCAGTCACGTTGTTCCCAGACAGGCTGTGAAGAGTGCCATTTCATCTTCCTCCATACAGACTTTGCTCCTTCCCCCACCACCTCAGTCAATATGACAGCCTTTCACCAGTCTCCAAGGCCAACAGCCTGGCAGTTGTTTTAGGGTTTTCCTCCCTCTCCTCATGGCACACCTATGACTATGTCCTGTCCTGTGGATTCTACCTCTTAAATAGCTCTCCAATCCACCCCTCCCTCTCTATGCCTGCTCCCAGCAGGACTTTTGAATGCCTTTCCAAAGCAGTCTAATTACTGGCCCCAACCCTGGTCCTGCCTCCCTCAAACTTGTTCTCTGAGTACCACCAGCATGATCTAACTCGGGTAGAAATCTCTTTGCTCTTTTCTAGCCTCTTCGGTGGCTCAGCCATTCATTTATTGCGTTCAGGATAAAGTCGCAGCCAGCTACAAGATCAACTTTCATCCAACCCCTGCCCACATCTCCAAATTCCACATCAAACCCCTTCCCTGCTCCCCACCTTTAGGCAGAACCAGTTCACCTCATCCCCCCAGCAGTGCCTACACAGAGCCCTGTTTTCCTACTGAAGTAGGAGCAGGGAAGCCAGTCACCACTTATCCCCTGTTTTAGTTTCTCCGTGCGGCTCAGCTGCAGTCCTGCCATTTGGTTTCATCAGCACTCCAAGCTTGGTAATTCAGACGCTTTCTGTGCTTCTGCTGGCTCGAGTTGAAGTCTGTCATTTGTAACCAAAAGACTTTCAACAAATGCACTGATGAACTGAAAGCAAAGGCATCTATTTACACGAGGCGATTTGCATGAGAGGAAGGAAGGAGCCTCTTCCTATAGGAACAGCGGGATGGGACTGGGGAGGGTGGTCCCGCCAGCCTCAGGGATTCGAATCTGAACACTGTGGCGAGTGAAGCTGTAAACAGAGGATGAGGCCTCTACCTCACAAAGAACAGCTTGTGTGCACAAAGTGCCACACAGGGCAGGGCCTTCCCCCTCCTCTGGGAAGGATGCCCAGCTTGGGCACCTTTAAGGTTCTGGGTAACATGAAACTGCTGTGGCATCTCAAGGGCTGGCTACCCGTGGATGGCCGAAAGAAGTCTTCTTGGAACAGTGCTCAGGGCTACCCCAGGCGCACAGCTCTCTGGGTGGTAGAAATGCCCATCCTCAACTGGCTCACTGGGCAAAGGATATCCATGGGAGAGGCGGTCAGAACACGGGAAGATGCCATCTATTACCTAGTAATTGTCGTGGGTGAACTTGTTTGCCGTATGCTGAGGACTTCCAAAAGTAACCGAACGAAACTTCAGTGGCGTTCTTGAAGCTGTGAAACTCAAAGACGTCAGATTCAGCAAAGTGTGGGTTATCATCATCTTTCAATATAGTGATATTTTAATCCACAGGCCCAGGAAGCCCTAAGCAATCCTGTTCATAGCACTAGACTTACTTTTAAAAATGAAAAAGTGGGCTGGAAACAGTGTCTAAATCCCAATACTCTGGGAGGCCAAGGTGGGTGGATTGCTTGTGGTCAAGAGTTTGAGACCAGCCTGAGCAACAGCAAGACTCCATCTCTACTAAAAACAGAAAAATTAGCTGGGCCTTAAGGCAGGCACCTGTAGTCCCAACTACTCAGGAGGCTTAGATAGGAGGATTGCTTAAGCTCAGGAGTTTGAGGTTGCTGTGAGCTAGAGTGAGGCCATGGCACTCCAGCCTGGGTGACAGAGCAAGACTCTGTCTCAAAATAAAAAAAGAAAAAAAAAAGAAAAAGAAAAAATGAAAGACTAAAATAAACTATTAAAACTGAAAATGGAATTAGACATGGGAGTTTTATTCTTTCTTCAAAGTCGTCTTTATCACTCACAAGATATTCATGACCTGACATCTACTAAAAGAAGTAGTTTATAATTTAGCTTGCTGAGATTTTTCTTTTAATCTAGCAAAGTAGAATGGGAAAACAGAAAATGTACATTCCAGGGTCACGGGTCTGAAAGTCACATGATAAGTCTGAGTAGTTACCCTGATAGTCTCTGGGTAGTTAACTAAAGAGATCTTGCCCATTTTCCTTCAGCTCACTTGGGAAAGAAGTAGACAGACATTTTTATAAGCTTACTTTTAGTCTCACATTTCCCAGGGATTGCTTGACCCAATTGTGAAATGACACGTTTTCCACATTCTGTTTGGGATTCACCCAACTGAACACACAGCAGATCAATTCTCCCCAGGAACAGACATCAACTTCATCTCTAAAGAAATTCAACTTGACACTTACATACCCTTCATGCTCTTTAAGTTCTTTCACATTCTTGGTAGTAATGAGATAACAACTTTTCAATTAAAGCTGATTAGTTATAAAATCTCCTTTTAGAACATCTTAACTAGGGTTATTCTTATGACAGTCTGGAGATATGAAACACAGGACAAATATCTAACTATCTTTCAATAAATTCCAAAGGTAGGCAAGACTTGGAATCTGGGTGAAAGGTTACAGACACCCTATTCTCCTAGTACATATGGACATGGGGGTATCCGGTTTTCTGCAGGAGCTATACTGGGGTTCCTGGTGGTCAGTCCTGAGTTTATAAACATTGAGCGTCCTCAGCAGCCACAAAAGCACTAGGATGTTTTCGGACATTTGTGGTGTGGTTGGACATCCCTCTGCGCTGCTCCACTTCTGTGTAACATCCAGACTTTGTTTCTTGAGACTCCCAAAAATTCTAAGTAGTACTGTTAATAAATTCCTACTAAAATTAGCTAGAGGTTATTATTTTCCTGAAAGAAGCCCCAAAGCATCAAGCATCTGGGATTTACTAGGTGACTTAATTAGATTCGAAAGTAGTAAAAATGGGATACAAGTAAAACACGATACCCAGTGGCAAAAAATCACTAAAAATATGTTATAGGCTCGGCGCCTGTGGCTCAACGGGCTAAGGCACCAGCCACGTATACCTCAGCTGGCAGGTTCGAATCCAGCCCGGGCCCGACAAACAATGACGGCTGCAACCAAAAAAAAAAAATGGCCGGGCGTTGTGGCGGGCTCCTGTAGTCCCAGCTACTTGGGAGGGGGAGGCAGGAGACTCGCTTGAGCCCAGGAATTGGGGGTTGCTGTGAGCTGTGATGACACAGCACTCTATCCAGGGTGACAGCTTGAGGCTCTGTCTTAAAACAAACAAAAAATGTGTTATAGACTTTAGTATAACATTGTTCCTGCCTCAGTCTAAACTGAGGCATCAGCTTGGCGCCCATAGTTCAGTGGTTAGGGTGCCAGCCACATTCACTGGGGCTGGTGGGTTCAAACCCAGCCCAGGCCTGCTAAACAACAATGACAACACCTGCTAAACAACAATGACAACAACAAAAAAGAGCCAGGTGTTGTGGTGGGCGCCTGTAGTCTTGGCCACTTGGGAGGCTGAGGTAAGAGAGTTGCTTAAGCCCAAGAGTTTGAGGTTGCTGTGAGCTGTGACATCACAGCACTCTAAGGGTGACATAGTGAGACTCTGCCTCAAAAAATAAATAAAAATAAACTGAGGCATTAACAGATTAAATCTCAGGATGCCACAATCAGAGTGGGACCAACTCCCTTGCCTCCCTTGCCTGTGCCGTGCAGGATTTATAACAGAAACGAAGGACAACTTGTTCTATGCATCCTGGGATTCTAGTGAAATCAAGGATATAAAAAGCCGCAGATGCTGGTGTGGATGTAGAGAGAAAAGAACACTTTTACACTGTTGATAGGATTGCAAACTAATAAAGCCTCTTTGGAAAGAAATATGGAGAATCCTCAAAGCTAAAAGTACACTTTCTATTTGATCCTGCAGTCCCATTACTAGGTATCTACCCAGAAGAAAAGACATAATTTTACCAAAAGGACATTTATATGAGAATGTTTATCACAGCTCAATTCACAATTGTTAAGTTGTGAAATCAACCCAAGTCCCCATGACACATGAATGGATTAATAAATTGTGGTATATATACACCATGGGATTCCATTCAGCCATAAAAAAGATGGTGACTTTACATCTTTTGTATTAACCTCAATGGAGCTGAAGAACGTTCTCCTTAGTAAAGTAACCCAAGAATGGAAAAGTATTCAAAGTACTCAATACTAACATGAAACCAATAGAAAAATACTACACTTGCTCGGCGCCTGTGGCTCAATGGGCTAAGGCGCCAGCCACGTACACCTGAGCTGGTGGGTTCAAATCCAGCCCAGGCCCGCCAAACAACAATGACGGCTGCAACCAAAAAATGGCCGGGCGTTGTGGCGGGCGCCTATAGTCCCAGCTACTTGGGAGGCAGAGGCAGGAGACTCGCCTGAGCCCAGGAATTGAGGTTGCTGTGAGCTGTGATGCCACGGCACTCTATCCAAGGTGACAGCTTGAGGCTCTGTCTCAAAAAAAAAAAAAAAAGAAAGAAAGAAAAATAGCTACACACCCACAGGGAAGAAAAACACAAACACAATTAAATTCAACAGGGGAGAGGGGAGGAGAGAGGGGGATTTGTAAGCTCTCACCTAACGGGCACCATGTGAGGGTAGTGGCACACCTCCTGGGTGAAGGGCTCCACTCCAACTTGGATTTTGCCTGACAAATGCAAACCATGTTACCCAATCGCTTCTACCCTCAGATTAATCTGAAATTAAAAAAAAAAGATATAAAAAGGGGTCAGAGAAAAGATCTGGAGATGACTGAGATTATTCTGAAAAGGCTTTTACTGTACTGTGAATCTGCTCCCCTTAGGATGAGGGGCAGGGGTGCGGTCTCCCACCCCTAAGCCCGGGGAGGTTTTTAGAGGAGCCCTGGGAACCTTTGAAATGTGTCCCGTGCAGCAGACTGGGACTAATGAGCAGGACAGCAGAAGCAGGCTGCAGACAGCAGCTCAGCTCCCCTGAGAGCAGACAGAATGCTAAGAAGCACTGGCTAAGCGCTTTGGAGATGCAGGGACAGCAGGGAGCTGGGGTCAGTGGGCGCAGCCAGGATATGCAGGGCAGAGGATGAAGGAGACTGCCTAGGACCATATGCAGTCAGGCAGGAGCACCGTGGGACCTGGCCAACAGGGCCTCTTAGAAGGACCTCACAGGCAGAAGCTGGGTGTGTTCGGCTGGATACCCAGAGGCTGAGGAAAGAGTTGAAAGGTACAACCTGGAATGGCAACATAGCCGTATGAGTCCAGAGAATGCAGAAGGGCCTGCAGCGAACCTCTAGAATTCCTGTACGAGAGCCACGATAGAAAAAACCCAGCTTGGCCCATCTGACGGGCCCCCGGGGGCTCCCGGCTTTAATCATCTGCAAGGCCCAGAGAGCACGAAGCTCCCAGATCAAGCAATAACTCACTTACCCTTTTTTCCTCTCATCTCTACCTACCATCAATCCTGGGAGAGACAGAAAATGACAGCTAGCAGGTGGGATGAAAGTGAGCAGGGAGAGAAAGAGAAGCCACGGAAACTGTCAGAAGTTTCATCCTGAGTTAGTGGGAGGTCCTCATCTTCTCCCCAACCTCTCAATGAAGTTTAAAGCCTTCATGGGAAAGAAACACAGAATTGCATTTTGATTATACCACGAGTTGTGCTCATAGAAGTCCATGTCACCCAGTGGCAAAACACCAAAATTGTCCCCTACGGTCACACAGAATGAAGTGCCTATCAAAAGCCAAATACTGTTGAACTGCCGAGTGGGGATTACAAAGGCCATGAGGTGAATGGTTCCGTCTAACTGCACGAGAAAGCCTAAAGAAAAAAATGTCAGGTTCGGGGATTTAAATTCTCTCTTCACACCATGGTCAGTGAATGAGAAAGTTTCTGTAACTTCCCTAAAATACCTTTTTATCTCATGCAGGCACAAGGCTAATGAAGCTGAAAATTAGAGGCAGAGATGGATCCTGAAGGTTGATAAATTATAAAACACACTGAAGTCACAGTCCTGCTAGGTCTAAAGTTATTCTTCCCTTGAGTACTGGCATGGAGAGATTTTGGAGGTGTCAGATAACCCAAAAAATCTCAAACCCCAGAACTCACAGGGCCTCCTGGGCCAACAAAATGGGAGCAGCCCTTCCCCATTTGCATGAGGCTGGTCCTCTCGTCCTGAAATCAAAATCAAAATCAAATCTGGGAAGAGATCGTGTACACACCAAAGAATAGCAAGATTATGGGAAAGTATTCTGAGGTTGCCAGAGAGAAGAATGTAATTTTGGGTTGGGCCAGGTTCATCTTCTAGGTGTCCTCATCAAACATTCTGGATTCAATGTGCTCAATTAAACCACTGAAAGAGGTTTAAACTTCTTGTTGTCTAAAACTAAGTCACAATGGTGGCCTGTGCAGGGAAAGCTCAGAAGTCACGCATTGTCTGATGTGATGTGGAGAAAGGGACCTAAAGCCTTAGGGGACAGGAAGGCCTGAGCAGATTCATAACAGCTGATGCCCTCACCCGCCTCCAGAAGCAGCACACGCAGTCCAGATGCCATCAATGGTTCCCTGGTATGTGTATGGAATTGTACAGAAGACAGGTGACAGAGTGGCTCCCTCACAGTGATACCAGTGGGTCCTCAAACCTAAAGAAGGGTGAAGAGGAAGTTTCTGGAACTGTCCCTCCTTACTAAGAAAGCAAATGCTGGTGGGGTGTGGTGGCTCACCCACCCAGCGTGCTAGTAATCCTAGCGCTCTGGGAGGCCGAGGCAGGTGGATTGCTTGAGCTCATGAATTCAAGACCAGACTGAGCAAGAACGAGACCCCATCTTCACTAAAAATAAAAAAACTAGCCTGGCACGGTGGTGCACACCTATAGTCCCAGCTCCTCAGGAGGCTGAGACAAGAGGACAGCTCAAACCCTAGAGTTTGAGATTGCTGTGAGCTATGACGCTATGGCACTCTCCCCACGGTGACAGAATGAGACTCTGTCTCAAAAACAAAAAAGAAACCAAAGGCTTCAGATACATTGATTTTCACAGTGATTCTATGACTTGGGATCATCATCATTTATAGATGGAGAAACTGAGACACAGGGAAGGTAAGCAATTTGCCCAAGTTTACATAGCTAGAGAGAGTGAATTCAAATCCAGTCAGAGTCTAGAGTCCATACGCCAGTTGAAACCCTCATTCAGCTGAGAGGCTTTCTACAGGCAAAAGGAACACGGACTGGGGGGTGGAGGGAGAACGTTATAAACACCAGTTGTGCCCTTGATACTATTGTAGAAACAAGGACTAGAGCAGCTATCGATACTGAGCAGTACTGTGAAGTGGTTAAGTGCATGGAATTTAATGTCAGACTGCGTGGTTCAAATCCCAGATTTACTGCTGATGATACAGAGAGTTTGTTAACTTCTCTTTGGCTCCATTTCCCCCAAAGGTTTAAAAAAAAAGGAAGGGCGGCGCCTGTGGCTCAAAGGAGTAGGACGCTGGCCCCATATGCTGGAGGTGGCGGGTTCAAACCCAGTCCTGGCCAGAAACTGCAAAAAAGAAAGGATGGTGATAGTCCTCATTTAGTAGGTTATGATGAATGCTAAATGAATTAACCTCCGTGATAGCATGGTGGTGAGTAAAGGAAAAATAAATGAATTAACATGCATGGAAAGTACCTGGAAGAGTGTGTTTGCTATTATTATCTGCCTGGCTGTATCAAGGATATTTTTGTGTAGTTAACTGATTTTCTATTTTATTTCTTGTAGGAGTTTTTCCTACTATTTCATATAGACTGTATTAATGACGGTTAACCTTACAACTTCACCCAAGGGTGAAAGAATAACAAGATAGTTTTGTTACTAAACTTGAGGAGGAATGACCATCATTCTGAAGTCCTGGACTTAGAGATTCAGAAGATGCTGAGAATTTAAGTCTCTGCTGTTTGGGGGAGAAGGCGAGCACATTTCCATTTCCACATGGGATAAGGGCATTATCTCAGACTACAGGAAGTCGCATGGCTTAAAGGTAGATTTTTCTGTGGACCCTTGAAAAAAGAAAAAAAAGACTATGGTGAGTGTCAAATAATAGTCACTTCTAGTTACCTTATCAGTTATGAAACTGGCTACTAATCCTAATGCTGATGGTAGTACCAAAGTGTAGAGCTTATAAAGTAAGTATGTTTAATGTAACCGTCTCCGAGACTTCAAGCTCCATGAAGGTTCATCACGGTGTACCCAGAGCTCCTGCAGTGCTCAGGATAAGAATTCTCTCACTGGCTCAGCGCCTGTGGCTCAACGGGCTAAGGCGCCAGCCACGTACACCTGAGCTGGCGGGTTCGAATCCAGCCCGGGCCCGCCAAACAACAATGACGGCTGCAACCAAAAAATGGCCGGGCGTTGTGGCGGGCGCCTGTAG
>CAUYRH010064982.1:0-16726 GCA_963574655.1 Perodicticus potto | reverse complement strand
GTGGCGGGCGCCTGTAGTCCCAGCTACTTGGGAGGTGGAGGCAGAAGACTCGCTTGAGCCCAGGAATTGGAGGTTGCTGTGAGCTGTGATGCCACAGCACTCTATCCAGGGTGACAGCTTGAGGCTCTGTCTCAAAAAAAAAACAAAAAAAAAAACAAACTATGGACTAGGCTCTGATGCATGCTTTGGAAGGTGATAATCACTGCTGTCCCCACTTACAGGTGAAGAAATGGGGGTTCAGGAAGCTCTGGTACCTTGCCCAAGATCACTCATCCAGTAGAATACAGCCAGGGTTCAAACTCCAGCCTATTTTTCCCCTGTATTCCCTTCCCGGCTCTGAGATTGTGCTGCCGGATCTTCCAGCCCTGTATCTTCCCACCCGCCTTCTGCTGCTACACAGCCTTGCACCCTTTAGCCTTTCCTTGTCTGACCCATGGTTGTCCTGCTGGGCAGAGGGTGTCTGCAGGCAGGGGACAGGGACAGGTGTCCTGGCAAGGAAGCCCCAGCCCTCAGATCAGCAGGCAGAGGGTGGCCGTTACTTGTTTACTATTTACGATGATAAATTTCAAGCTAGCCCACTGTGGAATATTTAGAAAGTTTGACTCATGGGTAAAATTGCTTAAATCCCACCTCCTAATAGCAACTACTATTATTTTGTTGTACCTCTTTCCACCTTTTTTTGTTAACCTTTTTGTAATCCTGCTGCATATACAACTTGAAAACCTGCTGTTTGCTTTTCATTCATACAATCAAGTGCATTTTTTTTTTTTTTATGTTATTAACAGCTTCCCATGTATATCATTTTTCCTGGCTGTAAAATACTCTCTTCAGTCAAGGAATAAAAATCGAGGGCTTGCTTTGTCAAAAGGGTCCCAGCTCTCATGGGGATCCCAGTCTGGTAAGGGAGGATGAATGTCACCAGAACTTGTGACAGTGGCCTGACCAGGTCTAGGTGGTCAGCAGAGGCTTCCCTTGGGAAGGGCCGGGGGAGCCGATGACTAGAGAGTGACAGTTCTCTGGGTGAGAGGGAAGGGCATTCCAGGCAGAGGCAACAGCATGAGTCAAGACTCCATGGCAGAAAGGAGCCATGTGGGTACAGAGGAGGGAGGGAAGCGAGTGTGGATGGAGCAGAGAAACGCAGCCTGGTGTGGGCTAGAGCAGGGTGCCTTGGGGTGTGCAAAGAGTTTCACTTTCATCCTAAGAACTGGGAAGGCACAGGAATGTTTGAAACCAAGTAGAGGGTGATTGAGAGAACTGGAAACATTTTCTTTATTTTTCTTTTTTTTGAGATAGAACCTCAAGCTGTCACCCTGGATAGAGTGCTGTGGCATCACAGCTTACAGCAACCTCCAATTCCTGGACTCAAGCGAGTCTCCTGCCTCCGCCTCCCAAGTAGCTGGGACTACAGGCCCTCGCCACAACGCCCGGCTATTTTTTGGTTGCAGCCATCGTTGTTGTTTGGCGGGCCTGGGCTGGATTCGAACCTGCCAGCTCAGGTGTACGTGGCTGGTGCCTTAGCCCATTGAGCCACAGGCACTGAGCCTGGAAACATTTTTTTACACATTCTCTATAGTTGAAAATTGTAGTTGTTGTCCAGGCTCAGTGGCTCATGCCTATAATTTCAGTACTCTGGGAGGCCAAGGTGGGTGGATTGCCTGAGCTCACAAGTTCAAGACCAGCCTGAGCTAGAGCGAGACTCCATCTCTAAAAATAGCCAGGTGTTATGCCTGGTGCCTATAGTCCTAGCTACTCAGGAGGCTGCAGCAAGAGAATTGCCTGAGCCCAAGAGTCTGAGGTTACTGTGAGCTATGACACCATGGCATTCTACAGGGTGCAACAAAGTGAGACTCTGTCTCAAAAAAAAAAAAAAAAAAAAGGAGCAGAGAAAATCATAGTTGTTTTTTATTTCTTGCTTTGACAAATAATGCTGTGCAATAACAGAGTATCTCAAGAATGGAAGAAAAAGTATCCAATGTACTCAGCCCTACTATGAGGCTAATTTAAAGGTTTCATATGAAGGCTGTAACCCAACTATAGCACAAGAATATGGGAAGGGAGGGGAGGGGGAGGTTGGAATGGAGGGAGGGTAATTGGTGGGGCCACACCTGTGGTGCATCTTAGAAGGGTACAGGCGAAACTTACTAAATGCAGAATGCAAATGTCTTCATACAATAACTAAGAAAATGCCATGAAGGGTATGCTAAACAGTTTGATGAAAACATTTATTTCAGATTGTATATGAAACCAGCACATTGTACCCATTGATTGCACTAATGAACACAGCTATGATTTAATTTAAAAAAAAAAAAAGATAAATAATGCTGCGGCTGTGGTGACATCTTTTGGCACAAGTCCTTGCTCTTATTATGCTCCAGCCAGCAGGATAGGATGCCGCCCATCTCATCTGGTTGGCATAGAAGTTGAGAGGGACAAAATCAACCAGAGGCCAGACTGGACTCTCTGGGTTCTAGGGGGTTAAGGAAGGTTTGAGTCAAAGGCAGGGGCTCAAACTTGATCCAGCTGGCTGGATCAGGTCCCTGGCAGGGCCAGACAGGCAGCTTGAATGGTGAACGGATGAGGAAGCTATGGGGTGGAGCCCATGGGCAGACACACAGGTAGGCCCTGTGCAGTACAGCTTCATTTGAAGGCCCTGGCTGTCCCTCCAAGGTGGCAAATCCTCCTGTACCCATGGGAGGGATTCCTGAGCAATGAGGAGAAGCCAGGCAAGAGAAAATGGTGGGTGCAGAAGGAATGAATTTGGTTAAGAAAGAGAAGGCTCAGTGCCTGTAGCTCAGTGATTACAGCGCTGGCCACATACGCTGAGGCAGGTGGGTTCGAACCTGGTCCAGGCCTGCTAAACAATGACAACTGCAACAAAAAAATAGTCAGGCTTTGTGGCAGGCGCCTGTAGTTCCTACTACTTGGGAGGCTGAGGCAAGAGACTTCACTTAAGCCCAAGAGTTTGAGGTTGCTGTGAGCTGTGATGCCACAGCACTGTACCGAGGGAGACAAAGTGAGACTCTGTCTCAAAAAAAAAGAAGACAAGTCTAGGTGGAGGGGAGTGTGGAGAGGGCATAGGGGCAGATTGTGAAGAGCGGAATGTGGTGGGAAGTGCTGGAGGATATTAGCAGCGGAGTGACCAGACCTCGTTCACATTCTTTGGGCCACCGTGAGAATGGGTTATGGGGTTAAGAGCAGGAGACGCCAGCAGGGCAGTGGGGGAAGGACATGAGCAAAGGCATCAAGCAGGCAGAGCTTGGTCCAGTGGGGGATGGGATGTGTTGCCTGGTGGCTGGAAAGGGGCACAAGCCTGGTCCAACTCTGTGGCTAGGGCATGAATAGCAAGTGAGCCTTGCTGCAACTTTCTGGGTCTTTCCTTAGTCCCCTTTCTTGACCAAGACAGACCTGAATTCTGATGTGATCCAGCTGTCCCCCCCTCACTCCCCCCTGCTGTGATCCTGGGAGAGTTACTTAACCTCTCTGAGTCACAGATGGGTTAATAGCATCTCCCTGATGGGATCTAATGAGTTAATGAATGTGAAATGCCTGCAGGTACAAACCTCATTAAGGATTAATTTCTTTTCCTTTCACCATCCATAATCTCATTACTGAAAAAATTTGAAAGTGATAAAAGAAGAAATGTCCATTATCCCTGAACCTAGCCCTTACCCCTTACCCAGTTAACCTAATCACAGACTTCCCCATGGTAGGCAGTCATGCACTGGAGAACCACATTTCAGTGTACTGTGGTCCCATAAGATTATAATGGAGCTGAAAAATTCCTATTGCCGAGGTGATGTCATAGTGCAATTACTTTATTTTTAAAATAAATTTAGTGTACTCTGCGCAGTGTTTGTAGCATATAGTGATGTTGTAGGCCTTCACATTGATGCACTGCTCACTGACTCACCCAGAGACACTTCTAGTCCTGCAGGCTCCATTCCCGATAAGTGCCCTGTACAGATGGACCATTTTATTTTTTATACCATATTTTTACTGTTACTTTTCTATGTTGAATGCACAAATACTTACCATTGTGTTACAGTTGCCTCTAGTATTCATATAGTAACATTCTGTATAGGTCTGCAGCTAACACCTAGCCTAGGTATGTAGTAGGCTGTACCACCTAGGTGTGTAAGAGGACACTGCATGACATTTCTGTTCTGAGAAATGATGAAGCATTTCTTAGAACATATCCCTGTTATTAAGCGATGTATGACTGCGTTTCCTTCCAGTCTTTCTTCCTATTGCACAACTTGTTGTTTTAAGTAAATTGTGGGTTGTGCCCAATTTCACATTTTACTTTTTCATGTTTTGTGTTCTGTGGACAGCACCTCCCTGTGCCACCACAGTGTCGCTTTGCTATCCTTTTGAATGGCTGCATATCAAGCCCTCAAGGGAAGGGACTGCAGTGTGGCATTGTGGCCTGCCGGTTGCTTACTAGATGCATTGCCTGGTGGTCTGGGAGCCCCTGAGGGCAGGGGCTGAGTGGTCTGGCTCTGCTTGGACCCCCAGACCACAGGGCTGTTGAGAGAGAGGAGGGGTCCCTCTGTGAATGCTGAGATTGATTGGAGAGCCACACTCCCATGCCTGACCTTGCGGTGATGGCAGCAGAGGCTGCTGCTGGGCGTGGTGGTTCCCTCCCTCTCCACTTTCACAGAGCTGAGCCAAGCCAGACACCCAGGCTGGGGGAGGGGGTGGCCGGCCGGGAGCAGTTGGCCCAGGCAGCAAAATCCTCTGAGAGGGAAAGGGGCTTCTTTTGTTCCTTTTCCAGGGTCTGGTGTAACAAGAGCTTGTAGGGGGGAGGGATAGGCAGAAGCACCAGGGAGGACAGTCTCCTCAGCCCTGTTGGTCCCTCAGGCTCCCCCACTCTGCCTTGCACCTGGCCATCTGCTCTCCAAGGGGCTGGAGGTGCCCAGCCCCCTTCAGAAGCTGAGGCCGTGTGTGGGGCACAGGGCACCCCAGGATGATTCTGGCAGAGCCCAGAGCCTAGCTACAGTTTTGGGGGAGGAAGTATCTCTGCCCTGGGAACAGGGCTGTGGCTGCCTCCCAAAGCATGAGCTCAGCCTCTGGCAGAGGGTCTGACTGAGGGACAGGCCTGGACTGCTGCCCCTACTGCCCACCTGGTGGGGACAGGAGGGCCTGTGTCCTCAGAGCTGTGGCACAAGCAATAGCATTTGAGGGTGACGTTTGAGGGGATTTCTCACCAAGAGGTGGCCCCAGGCTGGAAGAGGTGGTCAGAGCGGGCTAGCAGGAAGGCTGTTTGGGATCCACGTGGGTGCAAAGGCCTGGATGGTGCAGAGGTTGGGGACAGCCCAGCTGTATGTGATGGAGTGCACTTGGAGGCCACTGTGGGTGGGGTGATCAATGAAGGCGTAGCTCAAGCAGTGACATTTGGGCAAAGATCCAAGTGACAGGTGGGAGCCAGCTCAGCTGTGGTTAGGGGAAGATCACCCAGGCAGAGGGGAGGCTGGCTGCAAAGGCCTTGGAGATTGAGGTATTTGAAGATGTGAGGTGGGGAGGGGGCCAAGGTGGGCGCTGGGCCCCAGCAGGGAGGGAGGAACAGGCTTGGGTGTTCACAGCCCATCCTGGGCCTGAGGCAGGAGCAGGGGATCTAGTGTCCAGGCTGGTGGCCTGAGGTACTGCTGTGCTGTGCCTTCTCTCTTCTCAGGAGGGTCTGACAGGGCCTGGCGTTGTGGGAGAAAAGGGACTGCACATGTTTCCCTGGGTCTGGTTCTGAGCACAAGGTGGGGGGCAGGTGCCAGCAAGGAATCCCCTTGGCCCCCACAAGGACCGTGCTACAGCGGCCTGGGTGAGGACCTGCAGGGTGCTGAGCGAAGGGAGCCACCACATGTCCTGCCAAGCCTCCTCTGCCCTGCCCCTCCAATGGGGCGGGCAGGTCCTTGAAGGGTCCCTTCCACCTCTCACTCTGTGGCCCAAGTCAGTGTTGTCCCATCTGAGACAGCCAGCATTGGACACCTGCCGTGCCAAGAGCAGGCTCGGCAGCAGGTGCCTCACCATGTTTCTTTCTCGTTAATGACCCAGTGAGGTGGCTGCTCTTCTATTCTAAAGATGAGTTACAGGGCCAGGGAGTGGTAGGGAGGGTCTAGAGGTAGCTCAGGCCATCCGCACCCGCTGCCCCCTTGGAGCAGGGTGCACCTCCTGTACATGGTCCTCCAGTCCTCAGGGTTCACACAAGGCTGGGCCCTGAGTGGCTCAGTCTGGCTCTCTGTACCGGACACACTGTACCCTGTGGGTGCTCCTGATCAGGGAGCTAGGCATCCAAGGTGGGCCCACAGACAGACATCAGCCATCAGCCCCCAGAGGGTGGCATCTTTCTCCTTTGCACCCGTGCTCTTCCATGAACCTTCCTGGCTCTGGGAGGGCAGGTAGGATTGACCCACTTTAAGTGACTTGTCCGAGGTGCTGGGCAGACCTGGGCAGAACCAGGACTCTTGCAGCCCCGGGCAGCACTCATCCCTTCAAGGTCAGCTTCTCTGCTGTCTTCCACTAACCACATCCTAAACTTTGTAATGGCGTCAGGGCAGGGAAGCCAAGCCCGCTGTGCTGTGTGGCCGGGTGGTGGGGGCAGGGCTGCTTCCTAATGCTCCTGACGTTGTCCAGGATCGATCTGGCCGATGTGGGGGCCTGGCTGCCAGCGCCTGCCAGCTCCTGCCTTCCTGGTGGCTTGGCTGCAGGGCTTCTCCATGGGGAGCTGGCTCTGCTCTTTCCAGGGTAAGCCTCCCGAGTCCTCTCTCTCTGGGTTCCCCACTGAGCCTGCTGGGTGGGGGCTCTGCTCTCCTGCCTTGGGAGTAGGGGGAACAGAAGGGGCTTCTAAGTTCCATCTGGCTCAGGAAGGACGCTATGCAGTCATCAGGGCTCAGACCAGTATGGGTGGGTGGAGGGTCCCTTCTCTGGGGACAGATGCTGCAGTGGCAGCGTAGTTGGGGGGATCCCCAAGCCTGGGCTGGCCATGGGGGATGGGTAAGCTCTAGAAGGGCCTCTGCTTGGTCAGTGGTCAGGATGGACCGAGGTCACATCGGCAGGCACTGTCAGAGCGACTGACAGCGGGTAGACCCAGGTGGGCCTCCCAGTGGGAGGGCTAACTCCCCTGAGGAACGCTGTGAAGACCCCATCCCTTCCTGCATGACCTCTGCCTTTGAACTCCTTCTGTGGGAGAGGAAGGAGCTTGGGAGGTGTGGGGCATTTATGTATGTTCCTTAGGGGCTACCAGGGAGGGGGAGTCAGGTGGTGGCCAGACTGCATTTCAGCCCAGGGACTTCTGGGGATAGCGAGGGGAGTTGGCGCCGGTCCATCTCTTCTGCTCTGTTTTGGGGAGGAGCTCAGGCACGCACCCCAGCAGCGTAGGAGGCAGCTGTGTTGACCAAGGGAGAATGGAGCCCCTTGGGGTTGGGAAGGGAGAGAGATGCAAAGGGACCACCTAGGACGGCTGCAGGTGAGCAGTGTTGGGCCTGGTGTTTTTGAGCAGGGGGTTTCCTTAGGTGATCCCTTGAGGAAGGTGCTATACTTAAAGTAGGTGGTTGGTGGTCACGATGCTCATGGGCACATTAAAGGCTCTGAAAAGTCCTGCAGAAAAGTACCTTTAACTTTATTTGAGCTGCTGCTTCTCAAGCTTATTTAAACTTGGAAGTTACATTTTTTTTTTTCATGATGCCTAGTGACATCTTGCAGAACTATATTCTGTGGAACATTTAGGCAGGTGACCACCTCCTTGAGGGGCCAGGCCCTAGCATAGGATACTTTTTTCCCCTCTGAGGCTATTGAGGCAGAAGCTTGAGTTTGTCACACTCCTCAGTAGATGACATGTCATCATTGTGGGTCCCTGCAGGGTCCCTCTTGGTTTTTCTTAACTGATTCCTTCTTATCCTGTTCCCTGTTCCCATGCTTCACACCCAGACATCCATCGGGTGTGGGGCCAGTCCTGAACTCTGCTTTCTCACCTCGTGTCACGTCACGAATACTTCCCCACATAACCTGGAAAAGTAATTTTTAAAGGTTGCTTAATAACCTGAATGACTTGACCGTAACTTATGTAACTGTTCCTCTGTTCAGGGGCACTTCGATTTAGCTTTTTATTTCTGTGAAGGACAAGACAGTGAGTCAGATTGTTCTCTCTGAATTACTTCCTTGGGAAATGGGCCAAAGAGTGCATTTCCTTTATTTTTTTCTTCTAAAAATTATTTATGTTTCATCTTTATTATACTTCATTAATTTTGTTACTTTTATTATCATGGGTTCATTATAAAATGCAAAGGCTACATGAAAAATGATTCCTGTTTTCAAGAGTTAAAATGCATTGAGGGGTATGATGTGGCTGGGGTTGCTATTCTGATGGCTGTGGAGGAGGGGCTACTGTGCAGGTGGGCCTTCCGGGAGCTGCTGTGCCAGCAGGGTGTGAAATCCCCTGCAGGGCCTCAGAGACCATAGAGGGAGGTTTGGATTTAGGGGCAGTTTCTTCTGTGGTTGCTAGAT
Organism: Perodicticus potto; assembly: GCA_963574655.1. NCBI lineage: Eukaryota > Metazoa > Chordata > Mammalia > Primates > Lorisidae > Perodicticus > Perodicticus potto. The sequence goes on along the minus strand of CAUYRH010064982.1, from coordinate 8,233 downwards.
CCTGGTGAGTAGCGAGGCTGGGGAGAGGTGAGGGGAAGAGCAGTAAGGTCTGTGGCGTGAGAGCGTGAGTGGGTGGGGAGGATGGTGAAGGAGCTTTTTCAAGAGTTAAGAAAGGGGGTCCCTTGGGCCTACGGTATTGTATGTGAGGTTCTAGGGGATGTCCAGGACAAGCCAGCCCCTGGATGGTCTTGCTGCCAGGGGACTGATCTGTCCTAGAGAGAGCAGTGGAGACCAACTTTGTTATTATTCTTGCTATACTATGGGGTCTTCTACAAGGAGACTTTATTAGTGTCTCTTTTTTTTTTTTGAGACAGAGTCTCACTGTGTCACCCTTAGTAGAGTGCTGTGGCATCACAGCTCACAGCAACCTCAAACTCTTGGGCTTAAGCGATTCTCTTGCCTGAGCCTCCCAAGTAGCTGGGACTACAGGTGCCTGCCACAACACCCGGCTATTTTTTGGTTGTAGTAGTCATTGTTGCTTGGCAGGCCTGGGCCGGTGTATGTGGCTGGCACCCTAGCTGCTTTAGCTGCAAGCATTGAGCCTTTTTCTTCTTTCTTTTTTGAGACCAAGTTTCACTCTGTTGCCCTGGGTAGAGTGCCGTGGTATCATGGTAGCTCACAATAACCTCAAACTCCTGGGTTCAACTGATCCTTTGGACTCAGCCTCCCTAGTAGCTGGGACTATAGGCGCCTGCCACAACACCCGGCTCTTTTTTGGTTGTAGTAGTCATTGTTGCTTGGCAGGCCTGGGCCGGTGTATGTGGCTGGCACCCTAGCTGCTTAGCTGCAAGCACTGAGCCTTTTTCTTCTTTCTTTTTTGAGACCAAGTTTCACTCTGTTGCCCTGGGTAGAGTGCCGTGGTATCATGGTAGCTCACAACAACCTCAAACTCCTGGGTTCAACTGATCCTTTGGACTCAACCTCCCTCATAGCTGGGATTACAGGCGCCTGCCACAACACCTGGCTAGTTTTTCTATTTTTAGTAGAGGTGGGGTCTAGTTCTTGCTCAGGCTGGTCTGAAAATGCTGAGCTCAAGCAATCCACCCACCTGAACCTTCCACAGTGCTAGAATTACAGGTGTGAGCCATAAAGAAGAAATGAGGTAGCCTATAGTCAGCTGCAGGAGTGAGATCGACTGTGGGGATACACTGTACATGGGGGGTTCCAATGTACCCTGATTAGAGAACATTTTTCCTGCCTCGCCTGCTCTCTACCCACTCCTTGTGCTAGAGACAGGCCAGGGATGTGATCCTTCTCTGCCTCCTCTGCCTGTCTCTCATTTATGGAGTCTGTAGAGAATTTAGATGGGTCTTAGGTGAGCCACCTTTCCAGGGCGTGGGCTGTGGTGGCATCAGTGGTACCTTGGAGCTGACCTAGGGTGGCTCATACGAACCAATTGTGGAATTATTGGGTATTTTGCAATCCAGTTGTTAAACACAGCCATAATTTTAAAAAATCAGATTGTATGCACTTATAATAAAATAAATTATATCAAAGACATAGGTAATAGGCCAGACACAGTGACTCACACCTGTAATCTCATTACTTTGGGAGACTGAGGTGGGAAAATTGGTTATCCTATGGCTTTGAATGTCCAGCCTGGGTGACAGAGCATGAGAGACCCCGTGTCCCCAAACAGGCTCAACTCATGACTTCTAGTGGTATTTATTTATTACTAATACTCTGTTTTAATACTGGTACAGTACTAGCAGAATACCACTGTTTGCTGCTAAACTAGTAAGATTTTTGTAGTATCCATGTTTGTAAGGCTATTTTCTCTGTGGCAATAATACTATATACTACATATTCTCTCCCCAACTCCAGGCTCAGTGATATATTGGCAGCTTCAGGTTGGCTGTGGTGGGAGAGTTCACACCATGGAAATTGGCAAATACTACAAATCAGGGTTGTTTTTTTTTTTGCAGTTTCTGGCCAGGGCTGGGTTTGAACCCCCCACCTCTGGCATATGGGGCTGACGCCCCATTCCTTTGAGCCTCAGGCGCCACCCCCAAATCAGGGTTTTTTTGTTTGTTTGTTTTCCCCTTGAGATCTAGTTAAGCTTTTACATGTATAAGCAGAGGCTGCCCTGGGGAGTGGGGAGGGCACCAGGTTGGTGGGGGTGGAGGAGGCAAAGATTCTGGTCTGCCACTGTGGAGCAGGGAGCCTTGAGAGGAGGAGAGTCAGGCAGGACTATTTCAGGGGCAGCAAGGGGGCCCTAGTGTCTCCAGCAAGAGCAGTTTTTGATATGGGAGAGGTAGAGGGGTTTGGGAAGCAGATTCTCTTAGCAGATGGAGCCACTTCCTTGTAGACTGTGCCTAATAGAACGTTCCCCACTGTGAGAAGAGATGGAATCCAGTGATATATACAGTACCCACTTGTGTTTTTGGGTTTGTTTTTTTTTTTGACAATCTCATTTTTTGCCCATGCTATGGTGTCAGCTCACAGTAACCTCAAACTCCTGGACTCAAGTGATCCTCCTGCCTCAGCCTCCTGAGTAGCTGGGATTATAGGTGCTGGGCCCTCATTTGGCCATGACTGTTGTCCCTAGCATCTTACACAGGGTCTGGCACCTAGTAAATGCTCAGGGAGCGGGGTCCCTGCTGGCTGAGATTTAGTTGATATGGAAGAGGCCAGTCCTCGCCTTCCCAGGTGGGGCAGGTCTTAGGTCCTCACTGGTGGAGGAGAGAGTGTGTCCATCTGGCTCCTGTTAGTCCCTGCCCACTACTGGATCAGGCTACCAGTTGTAGCTACTCCATACTTTGTCCTTATGCCCTTTTTATTTTACCTTTCTTTTTTTTGCAGCTTTTGGCCGGGGCTGGGTTTGAACCCGCCACCTCCGGCATAGGGACCCAGCGCCCTACTCCTTTGAGCCACAAGCGCCGCCTATTTTACCTTTCTTTAAAAAATGAGGTCTTGCTCTCTTGCACAGACTCGAGTGCAGTGGCCTAATCATAGCTCCCTGCAGCCTCCAATTCCTGGGCTCAAACAATCTTGCCTCAGCCTCCCAGCAGCTGGGACTGCAGGTGTGTGCCATCACCCCTCAGCAATTAAATTTTTTGTGGTCTGTATGTTGCCCAGGTTGGTCTCAACGCCTAGGCTCAAGTGATCCTCCTATCTTGGCTTCCTGAAGTACTAGGGTTACAAGTGTGAGCCACTATGCTAGGCCTTAGGCCCTTTTCATTAAAGTTCTGCTTTGAACTTCACACCTACAGTAAATGCCATTGTGCCTTTTGTCTGGGCAGGAACCACTGTCTAGGAAAGGGATCAGCTTCTCATGTGAGGCTTAAATCTGTGTCACTGGGTCTGGCTGGAAGTTTGGGGGTTTGTTTGGGAGCTCAAAGGGAGGTAGGAACCAGGTGGTGTCCATGCAGGGGGCTGCCTGCAGGGGGGGCTTTCAGGAAGCCTGTTCACGAGCCAGGGCAGTCTGGAAAACTCTAACACATGCACACCAGCCCCCTGGGGGGAAGAAGTAGGCCATATAGACTGCCAGACAGGACCCTAGCTGCTTCTGTCTTAGCCCTTTGTCATCTCATGGGAAGACTAAGCCACAGATATGGGAAGGGGGCTGGCTAGGCCTGGCCAGTGTGCTGCTCTTGACTCCCTGGAGTGATGGGGTTTTCCCATGCTTTCCTAGCCTCAGGCAGCTGGAAACTTCGCAGTGTGTGTGGGGAATTTGATAAGGGTTTTATCCTGGGGTGCTGGGGCAGCTGGGGTTACCACTACAAAGACGAAAAGTGAAGCCGAGCACCAGCATGCAGTTGCCATAGGCTTGTGACCTAGATTTCTGCAGCTGTTGAAACAACTGCTGCTTGAGCCGGTGACCCTCGAAGGGGCAGGGGTCAGGAAGAGATTACCTGAGGGTCCTCTTAGGCGAGACAGCTGGGGAGGAGGACAGCTGAGTTGGCAGCTTCCTGCCAAGAATAGCCGTGTGGAGTCCCCTTTGACCTGGGAACCCTCCTCTGTGCTCTGAGCAAAGATGGCGGGTAGAAACAGACTCTTAGCAGAGGTCCCTGAGCCTCCCTTACATGGGCAAATGTTCTAGTGATGGGTACAGGCAGGGAGCTGATGTCTGCCAGTTACCTCCTGTACTTGGCTGAAGGGGAGGGTTCAGAGTCAGACTGGGCCCCACAGCCGCATTGACCTGGCAGGTTTCTACACCTCTGTTTCCTAATCTGCCTGGTGAGAATATAATGCATAAAAAGTACTCAGTCCACTGGGGGGCCTACACTTTATAAATGTAGCCACTATTTTACTAATAGTATTAACCTGTGTTTTTGTTTTCAGGTTTTTTGGGGTTTTTTGAGACAGAGTGTCACTTGGTCACCCTCGGTAGAGTGCCGTGGTGTCATAGTGCACAGCAACCTCAAACTCTTGGGTTCAGGTGATTTTCTTGCCTCATTCTCCCAGGTTGCTGGGACTAAAAGCGCCTACCACAATGCCTGGCTATTTTTTTTTTTTTTTTTTTTTAGAGATAGGGGTCTCACTCTTGCTCAGGCTAGTCTTGAACTCCTGAGCTCAGGCAGTCCACCCACCTCAGCCTCCCGAGTGTTGGGATTAATTATAGGCATGAGCCACCGCACCCAGCCTAACCTGTGTTGTTGATGATGATGGGGCCCATGGACTCTTTGGACAATGTGAAAAGGGGTTGGGGCCTGTGGCACCATCTAATTTGTAGCTTTGGTGCTTTTCCGAGCAGCTTCCTAAGGAAGGGGCCAGCTGACCTGGTGAGAAGAATTGAGGCAGACAGTGAGCGAGGAGCGAGGGACAGGGGTGTGTGAGTGTGTGTGTGTATGTGAGTATTTGTATGCTTCGTGAGTGTGTGTAAGCGTGTGTGTATGTGTGTGAGTGGGGGGCGTGCACAAACGTGTATGTGAATTTGTATGCTTCTGAGTGTGTATGATTGGGGGGGCCTCTCAGTTCTGTTACTGGTATGTTCATGATCCCAGCAGAAATTGTAATACGAGCTCGTCCTAGATCAGAGCCTGGGACTCCCAGGATCTTGGCCTGGGTGCAGGAAGCAGCACGATGATGTCTGTGAGAGCTAAGTGTCCCCACTTAGTGTTTTTAGCAACTGTGGTGGCTCATCTGCCCCCTTCAGCTTAGTCAGGAGTAGGGTAGTTTCCAGAACCTTTTGGAAGTCCTTTGTCTAACTCCTGGGCCTTGTGTTTTAAAATTTTATTAAATCTCTTATTTTGAATATAAATCATTCTCATCAAAATAGCAGTAATAGTCAGCGTTGTTTTATTCATTTGTATGGGCCAGGCACTGACTACCCTGTGACACAAGGTACTGAAGGAAATGGAGGCTTTGAGGCATATGGCAAAGATGGAGCAGGGCTGGGAAGAGGTGGGGTCCATGCAGGGGGCTCCACGACCTGCTCCCTCAGCTGCTACAGCCTCTGCTCCTGAGATCTCAGAGGAAGAGAGGAGCCTTGGGGGTCACTCAGCCCAGGGTGCCCCCTGGGCGCTTCTCTAAATAGGAGAAAGAGGGGAAGATCCTCACCCAGACAGGAATAAAAGTGAGATTGTTTCCTGCACATAGGGGGCTATAGAATTTGGTCAGTTTCTGGGAAACCGGTCCCTTCAGGGAAGTCTGAGATTTAGGGTGACAGAACGGGCTTGACATGGCCAGTGCTTGGCACACACTTGTCAAATGCATGGGAGTGTCCTGTACCAAGAGCCAGAGGCCTGTGGCCAGCGCTTGGCTGTGCTGCCAGCTGTCTGGGAGCCCCGGTGAAGTACCTGGTATCTGATGAGGTGAGCTCCTGTGTGTGGAGCTCTGAGCACACAGCCTCAGAGAAAGGGTGTGATTACTGCGCTGTCCAGGAGCCACACCCCCTGCCCTCCCACTAGTCAGGGCCTTTCACACTGGCCGTCAAGGACCTGGCCGGCCCCTGTGCTTGGCCACCCCTGAAGCACTGTGCTAGAGTCAGCTCCTGCTCTGGAGGGCAGTGGCTGGATGGGGCCAAGCCTGGAGCTCAGCGGCTGCCTAGGAATGAACCCGAAACACCGGTTCTGAGTGAGGTATGACAGTGCCTGTTTATTTGCTGGTCATCAGGCTGGTCATCCTCTGGAGTGGAGGGCCCTCTGCCTGACACTGGGTCCGGCAGGGAATGGGGCAGCTTCAACACCTAGGGGTGCAGATGGACGGGCAGCTCAGGACAGGGCAGGCTGACGGATGGGTTTGGCAGGCCCTGTGTGGGGAGCTTGGCACACACATGTTCACAGTGGCGCTAGTCCTGCTTTGTGGCTTTGTGAACAACTTTGAGCAAGCTGCCTCCCTTCCTTCTGTATCTGTAGCATGTCAGGGCTCAGGCCTAGGAGGCAGCCCCTCTGGGTTTAAGTCCCATCTCTTCTGTGTGGCCCTGTCCTCCCTGGGCCTCAGAGTCATTCTCATAGGTAGGGGCTGGATGAGGCGACCGCTAAGCCCAGGTCAGGCCAGAGAGCCCTGAGTTCAGTTGTGGGAATGGTGAGGACTACATGCCTGCTTCTAACTCCCACTCCTCCCTCCCATGTTCTTGGGTTAGTATAGCCCTGGGAAGACCCCTGGAGCTGTCTGGGGACAAGGATGGGTCCCAGAGATCACTCGAACACCATCTGTGTCCCATACAGGGGCCATGAGTGTCTTGGGTTAACAGCGGAGGGCCTGAGCCCACCAGGGTGGGAAAGTGGTGGCTTGTGTTCATCCCTGGCCCTGGACTTTGAGTGCCCCTGAGCAGCAGGAAGCAGCTGTTCTTTCTGAGGAAGAGAACCTTCCAGAGGGGCTGGAAAAGGAGGGAGAGACCTGCCCAGTGGCTGTCAGCCATGTCTGCCTCGGTTTCCTCATCATGCACTTCTGGCCCTGACTCTGTGCCCTAGATCCAGGTCTCACACCAACACTGACCTCTGCCTCTCCCTTTCTGCAGGCTCCCCGCTGCACAAGCAGGCACCCTCCTCCTCCCCGGCCACAGCCGCTGCCCCTGAGAGGCCGGGCCCAAAGGTGGCCGAGGTGGGCGATGACTTCTTGGGGGACTTTGTACTGGGCGAGCGGGTGTGGGTGAATGGCGTGAAGCCCGGCGTGGTGCAGTACCTGGGTGAGACACAGTTTGCACCCGGGCAGTGGGCAGGCGTGGTACTGGACGACCCAGTGGGCAAGAATGATGGTGCGGTGGGTGGCGTGCGCTACTTCGAGTGCCCAGCCCTTCAGGGCATCTTCACGCGGCCCTCCAAGCTCACGCGGCAGCCCACAGCTGAGGGCTCAGGCAGTGACACACATTCAGTGGAGTCGCTGACAGCCCAGAACCTGTCATTGCATTCGGGCACGGCCACGCCCCCATTGACCAGCCGTGTCATCCCTCTGCGAGAGAGCATCCTCAACAGTTCAGTGAAGACAGGCAACGAGTCGGGCTCCAACCTCTCGGACAGTGGCTCTGTAAAGCGAGGTGACAAAGACCTGCGCCTGGGAGACCGCGTGTTGGTGAGTACAGGTGGTTCTGGGCCTGGCCTCCCCTCCACTGCTTCACCCCACATGGGCAAGCTGGATCCCGGGGGCTGGGCGGGGAGGCGACTCAGAGGGGTCTGGGGCAGGATCCAGGCTAGGGCACATGTTCTTCATCAGAACCACACAGAGTGACAAGGGATACAGGTAACATGGGCTGTGCAGACTATTTGCTATGTGACTCTCGGCAAGTGTTTTAATCTTTCTGGGCCTCAGTCATCCCATCTATAAAATGGAAATTTTAATAGTTCCTCACTCACTGTTTGAAATGCATTAGTATGTGTTATGTTTGGATAGTGCCTGATACTTAGCAAGTGCCCTGTAAATGCTGGTAATTATTGATATAATCCATTGGTCCAGCGAACCAGCAGGCATGTGCCAGGGATCTACTGGAGAAGCCTGCGGACTAGAATTCTCAGGACCTCTGGCCCATGCAATGTGAATACACTCAGGAGGTCACTTTTCCAGGCTCTGCCCCGTCGCGTGCATCCCTTTCCCATGATGCCAGAGATGAAGCTGGGCCTTGGCTTGCTCAGAGTCCTGTGGGTGCTGGCTGATGAGACCGGCCTTGCAGGAAATAGCCTTCCAAGTTTGTCTTCTGTGTTTTGTTTATGTTTTTTTTTTTTTTTTTTTGTAGAGACAGAGTCTCACTCTATCACCCTCCGTAGAGTGCTGTGGAGTCACAGCTCACAGCAACCTCCACCTCTTAGGCTTGAGCGATTCTCTTGCCTCAGCCTCCCAGGTAGCTGGGACTACA
>CAUYRH010064979.1:0-15780 GCA_963574655.1 Perodicticus potto | reverse complement strand
GGGAAGGGAAGGGAGGGGGGAGGTTGGGGTAGAGGGAGGGCAATTGGTGGGACCACACCTATGGTGCATCTTAGAAGGGTACAGGCGAAACTTACTAAATGCAGAATACAAATGTCTTCATACAATAACTAAGAAAATGCCGTGGAGGGTATGTTAAACAGTTTGATGAAAACATTTCAGATTGTATATGAAGCCAGCACATTGTGCCCCTTGATTGCACTAATGTATGCTACTATGATTTAATAAAAAAAAAACAAGTTGCAAAAGAAACCAAAAAAAGCATTGATTCCTTCAAATATCCCTTCTATCAGAACTTATGATTATTGTCTCACAGGTTGCTGTGGACTTGCTCTTTTTTTTCAGTCTTTTTTTCTCAGTTCTTTAGGTTCTGTAATTTCTATTGCTGGATCTTCAAATTCACTGACTCTTCCCATTGTTATCTGTTAAATACATGTTCCTATGGAGCCTATCCAGTGAATTTCTAAATTTCTGATACTGTATATTCCAGTTCAAAAATGTCCCTCTGTTTCCATTTTGTAGTTATTATTTTTCACAATCAGTTTCTTTCATTCATTTCAATGGTGTTCACCTTTAGAGGATTGTTGAAGAGCTTCTCTAAAGTTTGCCTCCTAATTCCAATATACGGACCATTTGGGGGCTGGCATCTGTTCATTGTTTTTTCTCTGTAATATTGGTCCAACTTTGCTCTCTGTTTGTATGTCAAGTTTTTTTGGATTATACTCTGAGCATTTTGAATGTTAATGTGGCAAGGCTCTGGGTCCTGTTAAAATTCTATGAAGAATGTTGATTTTGTTTGTACGAGCAAGTGGTGAACCAGGTTATGTTCAGACTCCATGTGCTGTGTCATGAGGTTCTCACGTCAGTGGAATTTCCAGAGATTTTGCTCTGCATGAGTGGTAGCTCTCACTGGAGCTTGTGCCACACAGGGCTCAGTCTGGAACTTGTGCACTGGTCTATGTAGCCATTCAGGTCAGTCTGGAACTTGTGCACTGGTCTACGTGGCCATTCAGCTCGTGAAGCCTCTTCTGTGCTCAGTTCGCTGTGTCCTGCAATCCCAGGACTTGGTCAGTGCATATACTGAATTATGGGCTGCCCCCTTTCAGCTCTTCCCTCTGTGATTTCTTTCACACTCTTCCACTCTCAGATGCCCTTTTCTTGGTTCCTCTGTCCAGAAAGATGCAGTCCTGTCGGAGTTTTAGCCCCCATGCTGTCATGCAGTCAATCATTGGAGATGCCTTCACAGTGAAGCAGCAAGAGAAAAGAGTGAAAGAAACATATATACTTCCTCTCCACTCTTCACAAAAAAGGCCTCTTTTTTTCCTAGTTCTTCTGTCCAGAGAGATGGGTTTTTCTTGGTGTTTTAGATACGAATGCTGAAAAAAAAAAAGTATACAATCTCTAAATCTTTGGCATGAGGAAGGCTTTTTCCCAGTCCATGGGCTGGAAAGAAGGGGCTTCTCTTGGAGTTTCTAATGTTGGTGCTTATTGCACAGTTCCAGGATACAACCTGCTCTCAGGTCAGTTCTTGGGGGGGAAACGGAGAGTAGAAATCCATATAGACTTCCCCCTCGTGGGTCCTTATTCATTTTCACTTTAGTCCCCAATGCACTTGGTATTGTGTACTTTCCAAAGTCTTCAGGTGTTGCTTTTTGAATTCTGTTCAGAGGTTTTAGTTGTAATCAGGGGGAATGACAGTCTGTATCCAGCTTTCTCCATTTGGACTGACACCAGAAATAGGCTACATATGGTTTTAATGCCTGATTTTTCCACTTGTAATATTTTATAAACATTTTTCCATGCCATTATACATTCCTCCAATAACATCATTTTTAACAATAATGGCATATTTCTTCATAGGGGTGTTTATACTGATTATGTTAGTGAATATAGGAACAAATAAATCTTTACGTACTGTAATTATTTTCTTATGACAAATACTTAGAGGCAGAATTGCTCTACTTGAAGTCTTTAAGAGAGTATCTTAACTTTAAATCAGTTTATACTCCCCAAATACTTGGAGAACTGATTTCTCTATACTCTTGCAAATTAGAATAGAATAGAATGGGATGGAATAGGTAAAAAAATAATGCTAATGATCACTCAAGCTGCATAAACCTCACAATTTCCTGTCCAGCAGATTCACTGGAAATCTTTCACCATGTATCTTGTAAATGTAAGTGACTAGCTGTTTTTGACTTGATGTTTATAAAACTCGTATTAGGCACACTTAGTTTGGGCTCATAAATATTTGAGTAAAGCATAAATCTCTATGTGCCTAGAGCATTCTAATTAGGATAGACTTGACATGGCTGAAGAGAGCAAGAATGGTTTTCTGAAGACAGCAATCATGGGTCTGCTCATGCATTCTGCTCATGTTACATTTGAATTGCACTTCAGCTTTGTGTGGAGTGATTTATTAGGTCCAATTTGCAAAGTTGGCCCCTCAACATTATGAGTCTGAGCAAAGTGTACACATATTTGCTATAACACTACACATCCCTTTGTAATTATAATTACATAACCTTGGTATTTTTAAAACAGACCTATGAACATTAAAAATCCATTAATAGAATGGGAAGATGTCCTCTTTTCATTTATATTAAGACATTCTGTGCCAGACCACCTCTGTATCCGCCCAAGTCCTGGCATAAAAGAGAGATGGTGCTCTCAGTGTGGGTAATTTGAATGAGTTTAATGAAGGAACCGTTTACAAGTACAGGCAGAGTGTTGTGATCACAAAATTTAGCACAAAACCTGTAGGCTACCACCTGGGGGTTGGCTACCACTGCCAGGCCGGGAACAGTGACTTCTGGGGCTTACCAGTGAGCACTGTCCCTTGAGGGTAAGAGTGAACAAAACAAAGACCTCAAGTCCTTTCCCTTCTCCAATTTCTGGCCAGTACTCCTCATTGGTTAAACTCTATGAGAAGTCAAAGGGTAAAAATGCTTCCTTATGCAATGAACAAAGATCTACCAAAGTGAATATGCAAGAAAAAATTATTGAATTGAAATCTTCTACTCCTAATGTGTTCAGAAGACTACTGCCAATTTGCAACTAATTGCATATGATGAAGGAAACATCTGTTTCACAAAGTATTTATTTATAGTTGAACATACAAAAGGATGATTATTATTATATGACTCAGCAAAACATATTACCAATTTATTGGAGAATTATATGTAACATATTATAAATCTGTTAATATCTATCATATTATCTGTATCTGTTAGGCTTTATAGCATAACTGATAAGTGCTTGGGCTTATCTCAGCTTTTCCATCTACAAGCTGTCTAACTGAGGGCAAATGTGTTGCCTTCTCTTAGGCTTAGTGCTTATGATTTGTTTGTTTGTTTCATTTGTTGCACAGGAATAATAATAGTACCTATCACACAGGGTTGTTATGATATTTTAATGTTATATATTAATTTCATAATCAAATGCCTGGCACATATTAAATGTTACACTTAATAAATTTTATCTATTATTATTCTAATTGTTACATGCATACTGGTGACAAGGGACAGGAAACAAGAGTTGAGAGGACTCTGGTCATATTAAGCTGAAATTAATTGCTTAACTATGTATAGTATTGAGAAAGCATAGAGAGTTCAATGATTAAGCATACCGGCTCTGGACTAAGACTTCTTGGGTTTGTAGCCTAGTTCGAATTTTGACTATTTCCTAGACAAAACTTCTCTGCTCATCTGCTCTGTGCTTTAGTTTTTTTATCTGAAAATTGGGAATAATACACAAATAGATGTAAATATATAGGTCTAAATAATATTTATAAATTGTTCATATAAAATGGAAAGCATGAAAATTTACAATGATGTCAGAACTTTAGAATTTATAGTCAACCTGTTTTCAGAATCTGAAAGAATATTCCCACAAAAGCCAGAGCTAGGTGAGACTGTTTTCTAATACTGGCATACCTTGGTGACACTGCGGACTCTGTTCCAGACCACAGCTATAAAGTGAATATCACAATAAAGTGAATCATGTGAATTTTTTGGTTTCTCAACAAATATAAAAGTTATGTTTACACTATACTATGGTCTATTAAGTGTGCATTCCATCATGTCTGAGAAAAAAAAAACAATGTACATGTCTTAAGTAAGAAATAATTTATTGCTAAAAAATGCTAATGATCATCTGAACCTTCGGTGAGTCAGAATCTTTTAGCTTATGGAAGATCTTGCCTTGATGTTGATGGCTGGTGAAGGCTGGGGGTGGCTGCTGAAGTTTGGGATAGCTGTGGTACTTTTCATAAAATAAGATGACAAGGAATTGGCTACGTTGATTAATTCTTTCATCAAATATTTCTGAGTAGCATCTGATGTGGGTATGTTAGAATTTCACCCATAGAATGTTTTTCAAAATTGTAGTCAGTCCTCTCAAACCCTGCTTCTGCTTTATCAACTAAGTTTACGTAATATTCTAAATTCTTTGTTGTGGTTTCAACAGTGTTCACAGCATCTTCATCAGGAGTAGATTCCATTTCAAGAAGCCACTTTCTTTGCTCAACCTTCACAAGCTCCTCATCTGTCTAGTTTTATCATGAGATTGCAGTATTCATTCTCATCCGCAGGCTCTTCCTCTAATTCTGGTTCTCTCTCCTGTTTCTACCACGTGCCGTTACTCTCTACACTGAAGTCTTGAACCTCTCACAGTCATCCTTAAGGGTTGGAATCAACTTCCTCCAAACTCCTGTTACTGATATTTTGACCTCTCTTTTCACAAATCATGAATGTTCTTAATGGTATCTAGAATAGTGAATCCTTTCCAGGAGTTTTTAAATTTTATTTTCCCAGATCCATCAGGGAAATCACTATCTATGGGAGGTATGAACTTATGACGTGTATTTCTTGAATGATAACAATTGAAAGTTGAAATTACACCTTCCTATATGGGCTTCAGAATGGATATTGTGTTTGCAGGAATTAAAACAACATGACTCTCTTTGTACATCTCTGTCAGTGCTCTTGGGTGACCAGGTGCATTTTCAGTGAGCATTAATATTTTTTATTTATTTATTTATTTTTTACATATACATGTGTTTATTAGGTTTCTACTTTTTGCCTTCACAGAATTAAAAAGGCTTAAAATTTAATAACAATAAGATAAGGACTAGAAACAAAAGCCTCGTAAAGAATGAACAAAGATAAACACATTCAGAAAAGAAACCAGACGATTGCTGCATTGAACTATTAAGCAATAATAATAATAATGATGCAAAGAAAGTAACATTCACATTGTCAGATAAGAGTATGTCTATTTAGAATGCTTTGACTCTGAGGCTCAGTATGGAGTCATCAGTTAACTTCATCTTTTTTTTTCCCCACCATCTCAAAAAATAGACAACTAATATTTATAAAGAAAACTAAAAGATGATTTCAAAAAACAGATCATTCCAAATCTTATAGACAATAGAAAAAGAAGAAATACTTCAAAATCATTCTACTTAATCTGGATACACCTGATATTAAAATTGGAGAAAATATATTATTATAAATGGGAAATTACAAACATATTTCACTAATAAATGAGGATGCAATATCCTAAACAACATATTAACAAGTTGAATTAAAAATTAATGTTAAAGTAATGTACTTTGGTCAAAATTAAATCCAATTTATGTGAGAATTTTGAAAGGAGTCATTTTTTCTAAGCAGTAGGTCTTAACAATAGCCTTAAAATATTCAGTAAACCATGCTGTGTTTGTTTCTGCTAAGAAATCTAAATTTCTTATGCTTGCTTTAAAGAGCTCACCTGATCAGACTTCTTCCCCTTCTTGCTTCTCATTCACTGTATTGTCACTCACACTTTCTGATTGCATTTATAAAGCACAAGTGGAGTAGATTTGGCACCATTCTTAAGGGCCATGGAATTTTCAGAATAGTAAATGAACATTGGCTTCCACTTAAAGTCACCAGAAAGCTGTATTAGCCCCTAACAAGAAAATCAGTCTATCTTTTGAAGCCTTGAAACCAAGCATTGATTTTTTTTCTCTCTAGCTATGAAAGTCCTAAATGGCGTCTTCTTCTCAACCTATGGGTCATGACCCCTTTGGGGGTCTCCTGCATATCAGATATTTACATTACGATCCCTTATAGTAGCAAAATTACAGTTATCAAGTAGCAATGAAAATATTTTTATTGTTGGGGTTTAACACAACATGAGGAACTGTATTAAAGGGTCGTGTCATTAGGAAGGTTGAGAACCACTGCAATAGAAGGATGTTTTATCTACATTAAAAATGTGTTGTTTTGTGTAGCCATCTTCATTAGTGATCTTAGCTAGATCATCTGAATAACTTGCTGCAGCTTCTACTTGAGTACTTGCTGTTTCACCTTGCCCTTTTGTATTTATAGATGCAGCTTCTTTCCTTAAGCCTCTTGAAGCAACTCCTACTAGTCTCCAACTTTTCTGCTGCAGATTCCTCATCTCTCTCAGCTTTCACAGAATTGTAGAGAGTTAGAGCCTTTTCTAGATTAGGATTTGGCTTAGCTCAAGGGAATGTTGTGGCTGGTTTGATACTCTATCCTGACCACCAAAACTTTCCTCCTATCAGCAATAAGATGCTTTTGCTTTCTTACAATTTGTGTATTCATTGGCATAACTCTTTAATTCTTATCAAGGACTTTTCCTTTGCGTTCACCACTTGGCTGATTGTTTGGTATAAGAGGCCTAGCTTTTGACATGCCTCCCTCAGTAGGCTTAATTATGTCTAGCTTTTGATTTAAAGTGAAAGAGTAAAAAGCTCTTCTTTTTAACTGAACACTTAGAGGCTATTGTAGGTTGTTAATTGGCTTAATTTCAATATTTATATGTCTCAGGGAATGGGGAATGCCTGAGGGGAGAGAGCAAAAAGGGTAATGGCAGTGGAGCAGTGCTGTTGGTGGCACTCTAAAACAATTAAAATAGTAACATCAAACATTAGTGATTACAGAGCACTGTAACAGATATAATAATGAAAAAGCTTTAAATATTATAAGATTTAGCAAAGGGTGACAGAAAGGTAGGAAGTAAGCCCATGCTGTAGGAAAAATGGCGCCAGTAGACTTGCTTGTCACTGGATTTCCACAAAACCTTCAATTTAAAGAAAATGCAGTATCTACAAAGCACAGTAAAGTGAAGTGGAATAGAATGAGGTATGCCCAAATGTGATTGATGACCCAACTTATCTGCTGGTCTAAAATCTTAGGTTATGGCCAAAAAGCTCTTTCCTGTTTGTTTTAGAGATAAAGGATCTGGAAAGACTTCTTTTGTTTCCAGGGTGGCAGTTTGGGAACAGCCAAAGTGGGAAGCAGCCAAAGTATTGGCTAATGGTGACTAAAACCCAGAAAACAACTGGGTAGGAATGCAGTAAGAAGAGGACTTATAGACCTGGGTGCTATGGGTCACACCTTGTAATCCTAGCACTCTGGGAGGCTGAAGCAGGAAGATCCCTTGAGCTCAAGAGTTTGAGACCAGTAAGAGCACGACCCTATCTCTAAGGCAAGAGGATCTCTTGAACCCAAGAGTGTGAGGTTTCTGTGAGCTATGCTGATGCCATGGCACTCTACCCAGGGCAATAGAGATTTTTGTCTCAAAAACAAATAAACCAACCAACATGAGATAAATATTTTTTGTTCTAGATTGAGTAAACAGAAGATAAAAACAAAACGTAATGTAACCTTTGAAAATTATTGCAGCACAAAGTAAATGGACATCAACCAGAAAACTCACAGGAAGAACACCAATAAAAATTATTTGTGATAGAAAAGAGAACAATTTTAGAAAACTGAGTTCAGAATCCACACTGTAATAAAAAGGGCCATGGCCTCTGAAACATAGCATAATGTCATAATTTGAGAACAGAGAAATGAAAAGGCAGAATGATGAAATGAAAAGAGAGATAAATGAGATAAAGTTAATTGCAAGACTCTAAAAATGCAATGACACAATTAAAATTCACAATGGGAACAGTAAACAGTAAAATTATGCTATGGAAAATCAGATAAGTGTGGTGTAGAATTCTGAATTTCTTCAAAATTCAGAAGAAAAGGAGTTAAGATAATAAAAGAGAAACTGAGAGGTAAAGAGAATGTAAATTCAGTAAGAATTATTGACTGTTTCTGAAAAATAAATTAGGACAAAAATAATAATCAAAATAAAATTGAAGAGAATTCCCAGTAGTAGGGGCAAGAAAAAAAGATGAGAGTGTATGGATTGAAAGGTTCATTGGCTGTCAGTCAAAATAAATAAGAAACGACACTTCCTGGACTCATCCTGGCAAAGTTTGTGTTTTAAAATAATTATGAGCTATTAAATAAGTATCCATGTATGAAAAACAAAACATGAAAAGCACTCCAACAAGGAGCAAAAATTAGAATTATTTGCGTGTGTATTCTGGTATGTATTTTTAGAGTCAAAGAAAGCAACAGAGCAAGAAAATGATATAATCTAAAAATATTATACCCAACCAAATTATCTTTTTTAGTTAAGATAGCTGAAATACATTATTAATTGTATAAGATTTCAGAAAATTCCATCCATATACCTGTTTTTGTTTTGCCTTTCTATTATTGCCTTTTATTGAACAAAGCCAAGAGAAGAATTAAAATGTAAAATTCAAGAATTAAGTAGAAATGGTATAGAATATGTGTTATTCATGAAACTGATTAATTGTAGAGTTAAGTCTAGACTGGACTTTCAGGTTACAAGGTAAAGTGGTACAATTAAAAACTAAATGTCACTAAAGCAGCCTATTGGTCAAAATCTAGCTGAGTTAGTGTGGTTTTAATTATAGATAATTTTTAATGCTGTTTTCCTGATTAAAGTTAGGGAGAACTAATGTGACTGTGGATTTCTTAGCAGAGATGCTGCTTTAATGAGTACTTAAGAATTGTTAATGAGCATTGAAAGTACTAATATAAATATGGGCTTTTGCTGCTGTAATTACTATTTGCACGAATGAGTATAAATTGATATGCTTAAACTGGCTAAATTTTCTCTTCTGAACTTTTATTTATTATGCATTTATCATTGGTCAGTTTCAAAGGTAAATTCCAGTCTAATTTAGGAATATCTAGCATGAGAATGACTAAGTTATTTTAAAGACCTCACCCAATCAGACTGCTTCCCTTTTCAGTCTTAAATTGGGATTTTAAATAAGACATTCAAAAAGATAAGATGAAAAATGTTGTATTATTGTCCCCGTGGGATGGATTTAGCTGTGAAAGCCCCAATGGGAATTCCCCTAAGATTTCATTTGTGGGTATATTCCTAGAGTGCTATGCTGATGTGGATGGTCAATGGGTGTAATATGATAACCATTGATAAGCAGTTTCTTTCTTTCTTTTTTTTTTTTTTTTTTTTGTCACCCTCGGTAAAGTGCTGTGGCATCACAGTTCACAGGAACCTCCAACTCCTGGGCTTAGGTGATTCTCTTGCCTTAGCCTCTGGAGTAGCTGGGACTACAGGCGCCCACCACAACACCCGGCTATTTTTTGTTGTTGCAGTTTGGCTGGGGCTGGGTTCGTGATCCTGCCACCCTGGATATATGAGGCTGGCGCTCTACCCACTGAGACACAGGCGCCTCCCAATAAGCAGTTTCTTAATGACTAACTCCTCTGTGAACAAAAAAAATTCAAAAAAGGAAAATCAATCCAGATATGGATCAAATATACAAGTAAGCTAGAGGTTAATAGGAGTGTTTCATAGATACTGCTATACCATTGCAATTGCTTTATTTCTACTTTATGTTTTTACTGAAAGGCACCATAACATTACAATTTTAATTGTTTTTTTTCCTAATATGTATAATTTTTCCATATATTAACACAATCTTAAGCTCATAGGTTGACTGTAATAAACATATATGAACAAATTTGTTTGCCACAGAAAGCCATTATGATACTGGAACTGGCTTGGCTCCATGAACAAATTTCATTGACCCCTGCATGTTTTTTATAATCCTCTCACTTTAACTAACTGTTGGACCTTTTGAGTCATTTTCCAGAAATGATGGATTTTGTGCTAGACAAAGGAGTTGCGATTCTAAAGGCCCTAGGGCAGACTTCCTAGTTTGGACTCAGCATCCCCCTAGACCTGCGGCAAGGCACATAACCCCTTCTTAAAAAGGCCTGACCTCCTTTAGTTTGGGAGACAGATTTGAGGCCGCTTCTCCAGTTCTCCCAACAATATATCTGTTGTATTAAACATTCCCTTTTTTCCATGACGATCCTCATTGTCTCAATAATTGGATCTTTGTACAAAGAGCAGTTTGACCTAGACCTAAACCCCCTTGCAGTTTCTGAAAAACAACATGACCTAATTTGATATTTTAAAAATTGCCATCAGTGACCTGAGGTACAAATGGGAGGAGAGCAGCCCTACACAGAAGATCTAAGTTATTAAGAAAAAGTGAGACTCTTTTTTCCTAGGAGAAAGTAACTTTCCTTGTTCTATACTAACTCTGTTATTTTCTAGTGGAGTGTTTCCCAAAGATAACCTGCTGTAGCAGAAATTTAGAACCTACCACCTTTCCCGTCCTACACCCTTCTCATTTCCCCGTTATTTTCTTTTAGTGATGAGATTGCATGGGCCAACCTTAAAAGCACACCCTAGCATACCCTCACCTTACTACGTTTTACCTTTAGCCATATTCCCCTGGAAAATCTGTAATCCTCATCAACCCTACTACTTGTCTACTCATGCCTACATCTGAGCAGCTGAACATTATTAAATAAACCACAGAATCCTGATGTTTGTTCTTGCTTAATGTTTATGACCACAAATATCATGTGGGCCCTGAGAGCTGCCTAACAGTGTACTCATTTGGGCAGCTCATTTGGTTAGTTTCATCCCCTTTTTCTCATAGTGCCTCTTTCACCTGTTTTCATCTCTTCTCAAATCTTGGGCAACCCTTCGCTAATTCTCTTATTCAGCTCTCTCACTCAGAGAACAACCTTCATATCTGCCAAAGAGCATGATGGCCTTGCTGCTTTTTTCAGCAAGAAAATAAAAGCCATAAGAAGTTACTACATTTTCCCATTGTCGGATTTTTCCATCTGCCTTCATCTGAAATTGCATCACTTCCTGCCCCCTACCCCCATTGCAGTGGATGAATTTTCTCTATTTCTAAGGACACCTCTTCAATATGTACATGGGACTCCATAACCTTTTGCCTACTCAAGCATTTCATTACTCAGAGTATCTCCTGTATTATACAGTTGACTCTTGAACAATGTGGGGATCAGGAGTACTAACCCCTTACGTATTTGAATATCTACATATAACTTTTACATCTCCAAAAACTTAAGTACTAGGCTGGGTGCGATGGCTCACACCTATAATCCTAACACTCTGGGAGGCCGAGGCAGATGGATTGCCTGAGCTCACGAGTTTGAGAGCAGCCTGAGCAAGAGGAAGACCCTGTCTCTAAAAATAGCTGGGTGTTGTGATGGGTAGTTCTAGCTACTTGGGAGACTGAGGCAAGAGAATCACTTAAACCTAAGAGTTGGGGTTTGCTATGAGCTAAGATGCTACGGCACTCTACCAAGGGTGACAAAATAAAACTGTCTCAAAATAAATAAATAAATAAGACGAAATGAAATAAACACTTAAATGCTAATATCTACTGTTGACTAGAAGCTTTACTGATAAAGTCTATTAACACATGTTTTGTATGTCATATGTATTATATACTGTATTTTTACACTGAAGTAAGCCAGAGAAAGGCAAATGTTATTAAGAAAATCATAAGGAAGATAAAATGTGTTTACTATTCATTAAAAGGAAGGAAGTAGATCATTATGAAGGTCTTCATCCTCATTGTCTTCATGTTAAGAGAGAGGAGGGGCTGGTCTTGCTGTCTCAGGAGAGGTAGAAGCATTAAAAGAGGAAGAGTTAGAGGCAGTGGAAGAGGAGGCAGGCACACTCCGGGTCAATTTTATTGAAAAAATTTATATGCTAGGCCATGCATGGTGGCTCATACCTGTAATCCTAGCCCTCTGGGAGGAATATTTTACTAACATGCAAATGTTGAAGAAATCTGCCATAACTAGACCAGCTCTACAGGAAATACTCAGACCCATTCTTCATAAGCATGATGGCTAATCATCAAAATAAACACAACTCGAAATTAAAGAACAAAGCCTACCCTCCATAGTGGTGCTAGGGAAAAAATAAGCTCTAGACCTCTAAAAACGAGAGGACCAAAACTCCACCATACCTATCAATTCTCTCAATAAATGTGAATGACTTGAATTCTCCTTTAAAGAGGCACAGGCTGACTGACTAGATAAAAAAGCTCAGGCCTGAAATCTGTTGTCTACAAGAAACACACCTAACCTTAAATGCTAAAAAAAGACTCAAGGTGAAGGGATGGAAAACAGTAATCCAGGCAAATGGAAATGTGGGCAAGAGACTTGAATACAAACTTCTCTGAAGATGACAGACGAATAGCCAACATACACATGAACAAATAAATGCTCATTGTTTTTAATCATCAGAGAAATTCAAATCAAAACTACTCTGAGATATCACCTAATGCCAGGAAGATTAGCCAACATCACAGAGTCCCAAAACATCAGATGCTGGTGTGGAAGTGGAGAGAAAGGAATACCTTTTCACTGCTGGTGGGACTCTAAACTAATACAACATTTTTGGAAAGAAGTATGGAGAATTCTTAACTAAAAGTCGACCTTCCATTTGATCCCACAATTCCTTTACTAGGTACATGCCCAGAAGAACAAAAATCATTTTACCACAAAGACGTTCACAGTATTTATTGCAAGTCAGTTCATAATTGCCAAGTTGTGGAAAAAACCTAAATTCCCATCATCCCTTGAATGGATAACAGATTGTGGCATACGTATACCATGGAGTACTATACAGCCATAAAAAGTTGAAGATTTTACATCTTCTATGTTTACCTGGATGGATTTGAAACACATTCTCCTTAGTAAAGTATCTCAAGAATGGAAAAAAAGTTTTATAGTTGGGTCCCTGGAGTTTTCCAGGTATAAAGTCATATCATTTGTGAAGAGTGAAAGTTTGATCTCCCCTGACCCTATTTGTATACCCTTAATCGCCTTCTTTTGCCTAATTGCAATGGCTAAGACTTCCATTACAATGTCAAATAGCAGTGAAGAAAGTGGGCAACCTTGCTGGGTTCCTGATTTGAGTGGAAATGTTTTCAATTTTACTCATTCAATATGATATTGGCTGTGGGTTTACTGTAGATGGCCTCTATTGGTTTAAGAAATGTCCCTTCTATATTTATTTTCTTAAGTGCTCTGATCATGAAAGGATGCTGGATATTATCAAAAGCTTTTTTTGCATTGATTGGGGGAATCATATGGTCTTTGTTCTTTTGTTTTGTTTATGTGATGTATTATATTTTTAAATTTATGTATGTTGAACCAACTTTGAGATCCTGGGATAAAACCAACTTGGTCATGGTGTATAATTTGTTTCATATGTTGCTGAATTCTGTTTGCTAGGATCTTATTAAATATTTTTGCATTTATATTCATTAAGAATATTGGTCTGTAATTTTCTTTCCGTGTTGGATATTTTCCTGGTTTGGAGATCAGGGTGATATTTGCTTCATAGAATGTGTTGGGGAATATTTCTTCTATTTCTATGTTTTGGAAAAGGTTATGTAATATAGGTACTAGTTCCTCTTTAAAGGTTTGGTAGAATTCTGATGTGAAGACATCTGGTCCCAGACTCTTCTTTTTTGGGAGATTTTGTATAGTTGATGCTGTTTCAGTACTTGATATAGGTCTATTCAATATTTCCAATTCTTTCTGGCTGATTCTAGGAAGGTGGCATGTTTCCAGGCACTGGTAAACTCTTAGAAGGGATCAAGGAATACAGCAGTGTCTCAGGATACAGAATTAATACTCACAAATCAGTAGCTTTTATATATGCCAACAATAGTTAAGCTGAAAAAACAGTCAAGGACTCTATTTTTGTTTACACTAGTGCCAAAGAAGATGAAATATTTGGGAATTTACCTAACAAAGGACGTGAAATATCTCTTTAAAGAGAACTATGAAACTCTGAGAAAAGAAATAGCTGAAGATGTTAACAAATGGAGGAAAACACCATACTCATGGCTGGGAAGAATCAACATTGTTAAAATGTCCACAGTACCCAAAGCAATATACAAATTTAATGCAATCCCTATTAAAGCACCACTGTCATACTTTAAAGACCTGGAATAAATAGTACTTCCTTTTATATGGAATCATAAAAAACCTCAAATACCCAAGACATTACTTAGAAATAAAAACAAATCAGGAGGAATCATGCTACCAGACTTCAGACTGTACTATAAATCTATAGTGATAAAAACAGCATGGTACCGGCACAAAAACAGAGAGGTAGATGTATGGAACAGAATAGAGAACCAAGAGATGAACCCAGACACTTATCGTCATTTGATCTTTGATAAGCTTATCAAAAACACAAATTGAGGGAAGATTCCTTATTTAAAAAAATGACTGGTGACTTGTAGAAGACTGAAACTGGACCCACACCTTTCACCATTAACAAAAATTGATTCTCAGTGGATAAAAGATTTAAACTTAAATATGGAAACTATGAAGAAGTTGGCCTTGGAGAATACTTTATGATGAGGACCCCCTGGGCAACTAAAGCAACACCAAAAATATATTACTGGGATCTGATCAAACTGAAAAGCTTCTGTACAGCCAAGAACACAGTAAGTAAAGCAAGCTGACAGCCCTAACTCAGAATGGGAGAAGATATTTGTAGGTTATGTTTCTGACTAAGGTTTGATAACCAGAATCTACAGAGAACTCAAACTTATTAACAAGAAAAGAAAGAGTGATTGTATTTCATGGTGGGTAAGAGATTTGAACAGAAGCTTCTCTGAAGAAGACAGGCACATGAAAAAATGCTCATCATCCTTAATCAACAGAGAAATGCAAATCAAAACCACTTTGAAAGATCATTTAACTCCAATAAAAGTAACCCACATAACAAAATCCCAAAACTACAGATGTTGGTGTGGATATGGAGAAAAGGGAACACTTCTACACTGCTGGTGGGAATGCAAGCTAATACGTTCCTTTTGGAAACGTATTGCACCAGAATGTTTATTGCAGCCCAATCATAATTGCGAAGTCATGGAAAGAGCCCAAGTGACTGTCAACCCATGAATGCATTAATAAATTGTGGTATATGTATAACATTGAATATTACGCAGCCTTAAAAAAAGATGGAGACGTTACCTGTTTTATGTTTACATAGATGGAGCTGGAACATACTCTTCTTAGTAAAGTATCTCAAGAATGGAAGAAAAAGGGTGGTGCCTGTGGCTCAGCGAGTAGGGCGCTGGCCCCATATACCAAAGGTGGCGGGTTCAAACCCAGCCTCGGCCAAACTGCAAAAAAAAACAGAAAAATAGCCGGGCGTGGTGGTGGGCGCCTGTAGTCCCAGCTACTCGGGAGGTTGAGGCAAGAGAATCGCCTAAGCCCAGGAGTTGGAGGTTGCTGTGAGCTGTGTGATGCCACGGCACTCTACCAAGGGCGATAAAGTGAGACTCTTTCTCTACAAAAAAAAAAAAAAAAAAAAGAATCTGTTTCGGCTCGGCACCTGTGGCTCAACAGGCTAAGGCACCAGCCACATACACCTGAGCTGGCAGGTTCGAATCCAGCCCGGGCCCGCCAAACAACAATGACAGCTGAAACCAAAAAAATAAATGGCTGGGCATTGTGGCGGGCGCCTGTAGTCCCAGCT